>JACJUY010001708.1:12792-55108 GCA_014220935.1 Platorchestia sp. MABIK | reverse complement strand
CGTTCTTACGCAAAGCGTTGTAAGAATTTGATCTCAGGTTTCGTCTGGGATTTTTACCCCCTCAAATGTGGTTTTTATTGTTGTGAGTGAATCATAGTAATACACTCTTGTCAACTGCTTCAGTCTATTGAGTCGTAATCGAGAGGTGAAGTGTTTTTCAAATCATCTCATAAAATTTGTCCATTGGCATGACGAAATAAAAACGGTTGCGACCGCTACGAATCAGTGCAGAAATTCAAAGTGTTATTTGAGTGAACAACCTCAACGTCAGAAGGTCAGCTACGACACGAAACCACCGCTCTAGTTCACCTCTTACGAGTCACCAAATTTAGCCAGGTAAGCGGGCTGTGATCTTAATCGTTACTTTCAAGTTAGTCCTCATAAAAATTGTAACTTACAAATGACACTGTGGACATCACTGCGTGTCACAGGACATAAACTTCTAGTTTACAGCTATTAGGAGCATTGAATGAGCCCCTGATAAGCCCCTATTTGGCACTATATTTCCTATACTGGAGGTAACAAGCAGCTCGCTTCATAAAAATGGCTGCCAAGGTCGCGAGGTACTGCACGTCTCACAGGCAGGAAGGAGCGAGTGAGAGAGTGATAGATGGTGAACCGCTTCGTTGGCAATGCGCGTTAATTAATACGTTTTAATGGTATTATTATCTCTCTCTTGTGTTCGGTTGGTTCTATATTCAACTGGGCGGTAATTAATACTCTATTATCATCAGCCTGTTGCGTTTGGTTGGTTCTATATTCAACTGGCCGGTTATTAATACGGTATCATTATCAGCCTGTTGCGTTTCGTTGGTTCTATTTTCAACTGGGCGGTAATTAATACGGTTCATTATCAGCCTGTTGCGTTTTGTTGGTTCTATTTTCAACTGGGCAGGAATGAATCCAGTATTATTATCAGCCTGTTGCGCTTTTTTGGTTCTATATTCAACTGAGCATTAATTGATACGTTTTTATGGTATTACCATTTGTATTTGCATTTTGTTGGCTATGCATTCATCTTGCTTTGGCTGGACTTAGATGCGAGTCAGGTTTTTTATTGAATCACGGTGGATAATTTTGACAGCCTTGAGTAATTCTTTAATACCATGAAGATCCCTTGTATAACAGCAGAGTGACGGCGGCGTTAATTTAATACATACTACATAACAAACAAACTCGATCTAAATTTGTGGCTTACGCCTCCAGTGCTGAGGCGTAAAGGCTGAGATGCTCTTCAAACACAGAGATGTGCTTCATAAAACGAGATGCGTTGCAAATGATGCGATATCCGGCGAATACCGAGTCATGCTTTCAGAAAAGAAATTTGATTCAATTAGAGAGATGCGGTTCAAAAACTGAGATATTCCTTAAATACTGAAATACGATTTCAAAGAAGAGACGAGTTTCAAATACTGAGATATTCTTCAAATACTATGATTTCGTTTCAATGAAAAGTTGTGTTTCAAATACTGAGTTATACGTCAAAAACTGGTGCAGGCTTCAAATACTCAGACCTACTTCAAATTCTTATGATTGCATCAAATGCTGAGATTGGCTTAATGGTATTTTTATCGAGAGTGGTTTCTCAGACACTTGTATTTAAATGCACTACCAAAATCAGACTACCGCAACGAAAGGAACGCATTTTTTTCGTGCTTTTCTCTGAATCATTTGTTCCGACAATTAACATGGGTATTACGATAACCATGTATGAATGGCAATTAAGGGTCTCTATGTTAAGGTATTTGAATGCGTTTTTCGCTTTTATTTCAATGTAAGTGTGCAGTACGAGTGTTTTACAACTATGCGTTACAAGGATTTTATTTTCTTAGTTACCTATATTTAAATGCACTGTCAAAATCAGATGACTCAACGAAGGGAACTCATTGTTATTGGGCTTTTCTGTCAATCTTTTTTTGTATCGATATTTTACATGGGTATTACGATACCAATGTGTAATTATCAACTAAGGATGTTAATGTTAAGGTATCTTAAAAACCAATGTCCAACATTTCATGTTTGTACTCTATTGGAAATAAACTGTTTTTTTCTTTTTCTTTAAATGCTCAGTTATGAAAAAAATGTTTCGATTCATTTAATGAAATGAGTTGTGTTTCAAATGCTGAAATGTACTTTAAATACTATAAGCTATTTTTCCACTGCTATAATTCCTCAAACACAGTAAATTCTGAATTGAAATTCAAACACTTACATATGCTTCAAAGTAAAATAGATTTAATAAACGAAACAGTACAGTTAATCTATGTAGCGTTATAAGAGCACGTTATCTTTAAAATTACATAGATATGGAAAATTCATTCTGAGAAGTATGACTTTTATTGGTATTGCGCAGCCAGCCAGCTCGTAAATTCGTTCGTTTGTGATGAGTCTTTTTTCTGTTGCCGTGACTTTTGGAGTAATTACTGCTCGTTGATTCACTTGATTTTTTAATCAATTAAAATAATACATAAATAACACGGCCGGTCGAGCTGGACTCACACGAGTTATAATATATATCAAGATACTCACCCTTCTGCTCACTTAAAAATTAGCAGCAGGTTCACGAAGAAAATTCAGCAGGAGTTAAAAAATTAAAGTTCTTCACAATCATTCGAGAATGAATTTTTAGAAGATCCAATCATTTCTTAAGTTGCAAACCACTCAAATTAAATTTTCCTGATTAAATGAAGAGGAAACTCGTTTTAATCGATTTTAGAAAATGGTCTGCTGTCGTCTCATTCTTATCTAAAGACAAGGGCTTTCATTTTTTATCACTTTGTTAGGAACAACATTTTGTCTTCACTAAATAAATTTTCGGAGTGTTCATAGTATTTCAAACAGAACTCTGTGTGGTTATATTTTTACTTTATTGAGGAGAATTTGTGACGTAATTTAGTCGAAATATGATTGCGAGTAGATGAACTAAAAAGGAAGTATATTCTTATTATTTATTGAATAATTTACGTAAAAGAACAATTATTGAACCATGTTTGAGAGCAGGTAAACTGAAACAAATGCACGGAACTTTCCACCTGCACTTCATGATGACTATGACAATGACCACCTTATGGACAGCCCGAGTAATCTTTTTAACTATCGAGTATCATCTTTTGATTTAGAGCCCATTAATGAGATCGCATCAAATTTCAAACTTATTCAACTCATTCAGAGTGGTATGCCATTACGAAAGTGCTAGGAAAACCATTTTCTGAACGGCTCTCTAGCTTCCGCTTCTCATGTCATTTTGAAAGTAACTAGTTTTTACCACTGCAAAGAAAGCGTGCAACACAGCTACAGGCTGTGAATTCTTGCCAACCGGCGATTTGGAAATGCGGCTTCACAACTTCGCGGAAAACTTTTAGTTGCAAGTCTACCATCATGTACATCCAGCTCTGCCTCGATGCTGTCACCAAACCCAGACCAGAAAGAACAATTTTCATTGGTAATGGGGTCATGTACACGCTCACTAAGTTTCCGTGGTTGCTACGGTCGGTTTGGTTACGTTGGAAGAAGCAGAATTGAAGAGCCATCTTTACTGCTTGATTACATTTTAATCCTTTCCCATACAAGCAAAAAAATTTAATTTCAAGATAACATTTTAACTCGTACACCATATTCTAAGTTGAATAAAGGAAGTGGAATCAGTGAAATGGTAGCCTTACTGGAACGTAAATGAGCAATTTACCATGTGGTACACATATGTACCAATCCGTAGCGAACTTGTTAAGGATTCGCCAGGAAAACGTAGCTGAAGTTCACATGAAAACAAAACTGCAAGAATTTGAACCCACAGTTAGCCTCATGTTTTTTGATCTCGTTCTCCTCGCTCATCCAAGTTCAGTTAATGGACAGCACGGTATACATAAGGTGGACAGTGCCCCAGCGCAAGAAAACAGTTTACGCTGCTGCCCAGTTGGCGACGATGTCACACACCACAAACAAACCTTGCGCGTCGGGCGCGTCCTAGCCCTGCCACCATCTCTTTCTGCTGACGACCTTCTCGTCTGTTGACCTCGGTCTTTTTCGACCAATGCAATTGTATTACTGACGGACTTTTTTAATAAATCTTAAATTACTTTCAATGCATGTGTAGAAGAATGGAGATGTTCGTTCCGCTGAACTCATCATCGTCAACAGATCAGAAGAAATCCTTCGGCTTGAAGAACGAAAGATAAACTAGTTTGCAAAGCCCACGTCTGAAGGAAGTGCCAATTCGAATACCTCGACCGTCATCGTGTTAAAATTTGAAACATTTTTGCTTCACCGACTGAGAAGCAACAGTAATAAACTCAGCTCTGTACGTACAATTCATTCGGTCGGCCGTCCCTATTTTCACTTCCGCACATTTATCGCATTTCTAGGTGTCTAATTTTATTTGACCGTGTTAGCCCGTAGTGTTAGTGTCTCAGCTATGTCTTGTATCAACTCGTTTTTTAATGCTACCTTTTTATAAAAAATTACCCAATACAGAATACAGACAAATGCGTACATGCATGCATATTTGAGCAACATAAATTTTTACTCGAATAAATCCATCTTTGTTCATATGTTTACTATGCTCTCCAAAGGCCCCTATTGTGGGTAGCCTAAAGCTTTCAAACCATCATCTGCTACACTCCTGCTTCTCTCTCCCAGGCTAGGAGATGAACGGAGATGAACACCTTCTACCTGTGGCGCCAGCGCGCGCGAGATAACAGAACGTGAGTGAGCTAATCAATCAAATATCTTACTCTCTACTTGAGGATTTCTGTTACACTCTTATCGTCCGTTACCCGTGATTTCTTGCACGCTTTTATCGTCAGCTACCAGTGATATTTTGCATGTTTTTTATCGTTAGTTGCCAGGGACTTTTGTGATGTACGCTTATCGTCTGACACAAGTGATTTTTTGCCTGCCATTATGGTCAGTTGTAGCGAGATTTGGCGTATGTTTATCGTCAGTTAAGAATTATTTTCGGTGTACCATGAACGTCAATTACTTAAAGTTCATAGATATGCTTTTATTTATGTGCTTAATTTAGAGTTGATGTACGTTTATCAACATTTATTTTGAGAGCGAAGCAAAATTTATTAGATATTCAACGAGTTAGCTTTAAGACACACAAATATACACGCTAATGTGCTTGCAGTCTTTACAAATGTTTGATCTGAATGGCGCTTGACCTCACACTAAGAGGATTACTGTAACGTATCGAAGTGTTTCATCAAATTAACACGACTGTTTTAGTAGTAGAGACAACTGTTTTAGTAGTAATTAACGTACTCGATCTACCTGCAAACTGTGTTCATGTAAAACGCATTGACGTTGTCAGCAACTACGCTCAAGGAATGGTATTTTTTGTTTTCACTATCGTGGTCATTTTTTTAATTTAATACACTCCTTATTACATTGGAACAAATGTACCTAGTTTTTTGTATCAGATTTTTAGGTTATAGTGTCAATTCTACTAAAGATGAACGGCAGTTACGTTGGAACGAACTGGGTGAAAAACTGCTTTTTTGAAACTGAACAATGACGATAAAGATAACGGATGTTCATGCCAACAAGCAAGGAAATTGAGATCAATAACTATATATCAGCCTTTTCAGTTTCATTTCTAATCAATTGGTTTTATTATTCGCAATATAATATTATCAGGTTATTCATGCAAAACAGGGAGACTTTATCACTAATACTGAATGAAAGGAGAAAGAATATCCCAGTAAACGACACACCTTCACACGCACTTTCTAGTCGGTCGTTTTTTTTCTCTCAGAAATTTTTCAGACCTGAATTTCTGGACGACAGAAAGATCTATATATAACTTGATATGATGCTGCAAGTTTAGAAGGCTTTGTAAGGCCGGATATGGGCTGTAGGGCGTTGCTGGCTTCTCATATACACGACTGCAGAAGTTCTCCAGTCTGCCGCCAGCTCAACGGAACACAACTTCCTCTGCAGGTCTTGTTAAATTTGTAATGAAGCCCCGATGAGAAGATCGCATTCTAAACAATTTTAAACAATTGTATTATTTGATTTAAACAATTATTTGATTTAACAGTATTATTTGCATGGATATATTGGTTCAGTGTGCATCTAAACACTACAGGATTAATTTAGGAAAATTTACAAAGTAATGAAAGCGGTTATATGAAATAAAATATAATTTATTGATTTTAGTGTGTCGCATCGAAAATTATAAAACTCTGTCATGTTTAAAAGGCCCAATACACTAGTATAACTTTAATTCGCATTCAAATTATAAAACTCTGTCATATTCAACGGAACCGGTACACTAGTATAACTTTAATTTGCATTATAATGATCAAACTCTGTCATGTTTAAAGGGACCGGAATACATTTTAACTTTAATTCGAATCCAAATTATCAAACTCTGTCATTTCGAAAATGAGTCTAAATTAGTCTCAGTCTCAGTCTAAGCGTATGAATGGATAACACTTCTTTTGTTGTTCTTAGAAAACCGCTCAGGCTTGTTGCTTTTTTCCTGCGCCACACAATGGACGACATCAACTCCTGCAGAGGAGACTTTCGTGGTTCCCACAAGAGTGAGATTTATTTTGCTTGTTTAGCGCATTTTTCTGCTTATTACTCAATTTTTAGCTTTTAGTATTCAATTTGTTCGTTTGAAATAATCATTATAAAACCTAAGTGAAATAGAAACAAAAGAACGAGGAACATCAAGTAAAACATTCATTTGTAAATTGGAGGTTTCGAGCGTTCGTTCATCCTCACGTACGTAAACATAGAAAACAGTTGTCTGTAGAGCTGTGGCATGAGCTAAAATAAAAAACTCACACACGCACAACACGAATAATAAATAAGAAACTAGGCAAACATAAGCAAGCAATTTATTTTGCCATGGACAACTCAAATTAACTAAATGGCTTTTTAAAACCGGTTAAGTCCTTTAAATGCTACAAGATTCTTCAATCCTTAAGTCATTATAAACTTCGCCCTATTCAGGACCTTGAAATCACTGCTGTTCAGTGAGTTATTACACAAATCTGTTGGATTCCGTATGGCTGAATGTAAAGGAGTTGCTTTAGTACATCCTGTACGATAACTCCTGTTGCTGTGTTCGGAAATCCTACAACCAAGAGTACGAGAAGCCCTGCCCACGTACTCAGATGTACAGTACATGTAAATTCCACTACTGTATACATCAAAGATGCTTGCATCATAGCAGGATAATTACCTCTGAAACGGGAGAATGAATCAATTTTACGTTCATACACCAATATGACTGAAATCTCATTCTTTGAAATATTTACCTTTCGAGGCTAGAAATTTTATTTTACATTTTTTTCCGACTGTGAGCTGAAGTACGGAAACGAGAATGTGATTGCTGGTAACCGTTTAAACTGGAGGTACAAAACTGTTTATTTTCTCCTAAAAATTTGCCTATCTGGGAATCTATGCACAACAATGAAAAATCATTTTTACAGAAGAAACGATTTCACAATTTCCTACTTAAAAGTTTCCCAATCTGGGAATTCACGAGCAATGATGAAAAAATATTTTTAGGGAAGTAACAATTAGGAAAACGATTTCATCTCCTGCTCATTTGAGCTACTCGTATGATGGGCTCGACACAACAGAGTTCTGACAAAATTGAGTTTAGAAATAAAGGCGAGAAATCATAACATGAGTTACACAGTGCTTACGAAAGCAGTCCAATTAACAGAAGTGATTTTGAGGTCTTGGGTAGGGCAAACTTTTCCAACGATTCAAGTATTTTGGAGTCTCTTTTTAACCATTGGGCGAAAATTATTTAAAATAGCTATCATGGATAGTTCTCTCGAGTCGTCCATAGCTTGTACTTTTCTTTCGTTTCGGTGAAGTAGAGTGATTAGATCATATTTGAACAAATAAATTTGCAGTTCTAAATCTATGGAAAAAATAATTAAGAAAACAATGTGAAACAGAGCATTCTATCTTACGTTTTGAATAATTTCTTTGCTGAAACCCTCTTGTTGACGTCTTTTTGTGTTGATTGTGTGCACTAATATTCAGGTACAATATTAATCGCCAAATAAGACCCACTTAATGATGAAAAATATGAGTGAGTGTGCTACACTGAACAGGGCTTTCCTTCATCAAAATTAGTCCCGGAAAGAATATATTTTTTGTTGAAATTATGGTAAATTAAAGGATAATATACTAAGATTCAGTATATCCCACAATTAAAAACTCTAACCGAGTATTTATTTTCCCGTATCAGTAATACCATCATAAGAATACCATAAGCATTTAATTTAAAGCTAAATTATGATGGTATTACTGATACGGGTATTCTTATGATGGTATTAATGATACGAGAAAATAAATACTGATGCAGGAAAATAAACACTCGATCCGGGTTTTAGTGGGACACACTGTATATAAATTTAATCGTTAGTGGTTTGGGGAAAAAAACGTTTTCTTTCTTACTCTATCCGCCCACAAAATAACAACGTATTCAAGGTAGCTGAGCCTACAATCTTAGAGAATTTCTTCACCTCTATAAGAACAATTGAACATGCAAAGCCTTCTATATAGAAAAAACAGAAGAGACGAAGTATGAATAAGTAGGTCCTAATAACGCTCTATCTTAAAATTGAAGCCTAAATTAAATAAATGAAAACAAGTGAACGAAGAATTCCAAGCATTCATGACAAATTCCAAGTATTCATAGAATTCTTTGAGTGCTTGCGCTCTCAAAGTATTCATTGCAAAAAAGTGCGCTCACAAGACCAGTTTGCCAAGTGCTGAAACTTTAGCCAATCAAATAAGCGCCGCCGGGTATCTGTGCTACGCAGCGTAGAGAACCTACCCTACTCGCCTATTTAAATTCAGCAACTTTGCACAAAAAACAGCGTCTTAAAATATTAAGATGCCTACATTCAAGTTAAAATTAGAAGTAGAGTCTGAAATATTGAAGATATCAAATTAAAGGCATCACTGAAGGACTAAGGTGACTTATGCTCATTTTAGACTATTAGCTGTTGCTTGAGACATGTAAGGTTGCGTAGCATGCTACCTGTAGGTCTCCAGGTAGCACAAATCACAGGACCTACCAACGTACTAACCGCTGGCCCCTTAAATTATGAGCCTACTTTTTTCAGGGTCTACAGCCACGAACGAACCAGACCTCGCCGTATCGTAATAAATAATTCTCTAGGTATTGCATTCATATCTTACGATTAAAGATTGGCGGTCTGCTGAAACTCCATCATCCGTTAAATTAACACATGAATAAAAATGGTATATTATTTCTGCGTATAGCCATCAAAGACACTACTCCGAGAATAGATGTTAGTTATGCAGCGAACCGACCTTCGGAGGGAAGTCTCGATGTTCGTTACAAAGTAAAAGAACAATGGATTTTAACTAATTAAAATGATTTTTAAAATTTAAATTGTCATCTCATCTCCAGCTTGACACGGTGTATTTTTTGTACTCGAATTTTATTTTATTTAATTTTTTTGGTTTTGTTTGTTTAGGCTTTGAAGACTATTTACCACACCATAAATTTATACCAACAGTATTTCAACGGACTACATCACGCACGACATTGGTATTACATATTACAATAGGTCGATGATACCACTTCGATTTTGTTTGACAGTTGATTTCCTGGAGGACTCTGTTTATGACCGGTCTTGCGTCATAAAACATGGATGCTGAGCCTTGACATGTGCTGTGTGTACGCAGTGGTCCCTGTGACCTTCCTAAAAACGCCTAGAAAACACGTCTCACTCTACAGTATATATGCGGATGCATATATACTGTAACAGCCAAACAGCCTCAAGCTGTGCTCCATAATAAAAATGTGTTATGGTAATTATAAAATTGCAGTTGTGTTTAAATCTCACATTGCACATCAAGAAAACTGAAGAAACTTGCTGTATGGTGATTATCACTGCAAATAACAGGGAATTCCGCAGGCTGCTAAACGCTTGAAAATCCCCAATGCTTGCTGAGTTACGCAACTCAGAAAACAAATAAAACGAGTTTTTTATTTATGTTCTCTCAATATTTAAGCACTCGATGACGTCCAGCTGCTGTTATTCTGTCGAGCTGACGAGGGCGCGAAGATTGTTTAATTGACGGGTAAAAAACAAGGACGTCGATGTGTCTGCAATTCAGTAGGATCGCATCTTGAGCTGTATGGTGGCTCGCAGAGACGTATAGGTAGCGAGCCTTCCATGAAGCTGAAAATGTATACACACAACGAAGTTAACGACAGCTTTTCTCCAGAAGGAAATCTTGAGACAGTTATAACATCGACTTAAGAAATATAAATTGACCTATTGATCCAGATAAATTTCAAAACTAAAATGTCAGAGTGTCAGAGTAGTTTCAATTTTTAGTAGTCACCACTTTAATTTTTTATTCAAAAGTTATTGAAATTAGAATAAAACGGTTAAGGAGACTCTACATCCAATTCTCACGGTTGTTACTATCCATGTAGCGGTGACCGGTCCATGATTGATTCGACATCGCTTGCTTATTGGTCAAAAAACTGTGCAACGGACGATTGACCAGTACACGAACTTGCATAGCAGGTCTCAACTGGTCAAGTGTCCTTCAAGGACAGGTCGGCAGAGTTGAGGAAAACGTGGTGGCAGGGGCCCATGACTGGCGTCTTCTTTAGATGCAGACACATGCAACNAATTTTATTTTAGTTTTTTTTATTTTTGGTTTTGTTTGTTTAGGCTTTGAAGACTATTTACCACAGCATCAATTTATACCAACAGAATTTCAACGGACTACACATCACGCACGAAATTGGTATTACATATTACAATGGGTCGATGATTCCACCTCGATTTTGTTTGACAGTTGATTTCCTGCAAGACTCTGTTTAATACCTGACTTGCATGATAAAAGTGCTCGCTGAGCCTTGACATGTTCTGTGTGTACGCAGCGGTCCCTGTGACCTTCCTAAAAACGCCTAGAAAACACGTCTCACTCTACAGTATATATGAGGATGCATACTGTCGTACCATTCCAGCCTCAAGCTGTGCTCCAACATTAACATTTGTTATGGGAAATTTAGAATGGTAATTGTGTTAAAATCTTACATTGCACATAGAGAAAATTGAAGAAACTTGTTTTGTGATTATCACTGCAAATAACAGGGAATTTCGCTGCTTGCTAAACGCTTGAAAATCCCCAATGCTTGCTCAGTTACGCAACTCAGAAATCAAATAAAACGAGTTTTTTATTTATGTTCTCTCAATATTTGGGTACTCGATGACGTCCAGCTGTTGTTATTCTGTCGAGCTGACGAGGGCGCGAAGATTGTTTAATTGATGGGTAAAAAACAAGGACGTCGATGTGTCTGCAATTCAGTAGGATCGCATCTTGAGCTGTATGGTGGCTCGCAGAGACGTATAGGTAGCGAGCCTTCCATGAATCTGAAAATGTATACACCTAACGAAGATAATAACAGCTTTTCTCCTTAAGGAAATCTTGAGACAGTTGTAACTTTGGCTTATAAAAATAAATTTAGAACTAAAATGTCAGCGTGTCATAGTGGAAATTTCTGGTAGTCACTGCTTTCATTTTGATTCAAAAGTTATTGAAATTAGAAAAAATGGTTAATTAAGGGTGCTCTGTCTCTAATTCTCACGGTTGTTACTTGCCATGTAGCGGTGACCGTTCCACGATTGATTCGACATCGCTTGCTTATTGGTCAAAAAACTGTGCAACGGACGATTGACCAGTACACGAACTTGCATAGCAGGTCTCAACTGGTCAAGTGTCCTTCAAGGACAGGTCGGCGAGTTGAGGAAAACGTGGTGGCAGGGGCCCATGACTGGCGTCTTCTTTAGATGCAGACACATGCAACCTCTCTCTGCTGGTCTCAGGGTATAAGATCTTCTATGAACGACCAGGTCTCAGTCTTGACTGGAATCTGTGAGCGAAGGAGTGATTGTAGCTTGAGCAGAACATCTTAGATCAAAAACTCAAGGGTTGTTCGAGGCCGCAGTTGTGAAAAATGCGGACTTTGAACTGCTGGTGTTTGCCTAGGGAGGTGATTGCTACATGACTGACTACCTGATCACCCGTATGAATTTATATTTAAATTAGGTATTCTTCTACATTATTCACGTTCATAACAGAACACTTTATGATGTTCAACAGTGCGCTAAAAGTACGATGAAAAACAAAGCTACACACC
The DNA here is from genome assembly GCA_014220935.1 of Platorchestia sp. MABIK. NCBI lineage: Eukaryota > Metazoa > Arthropoda > Malacostraca > Amphipoda > Talitridae > Platorchestia > Platorchestia sp. MABIK. The sequence continues at coordinate 42,939 of JACJUY010001708.1, read as the reverse complement.
TGCAGTAACTTCCGAGGTCACAACTTGCACCAAGGGCTTCCACGTTGCTCAGAACTTTCGAGTAAGCCAACACACCAAACATCCTCAACAAATGTCTGCTTGCAGCACGGTTCTTGGAAAACTGCGAGAGGAAGTCCTCAGGTCTTCAAAGCCTCTGGTCCCGAGAAGTGAAGCTGCTTTGCAAACGAACGTGAATGCTCTCGTCACGTACGCAGGAGGGGCACAACCACACGCCGCACACCAATCCCGGCTGACAGTAACCCCAAACTTTGCACTTGGTAGTGCCTAAACCTAAACAACCACACGCTGCACACCAATCCCGGCTGACAGTAACCTCAAACTTTGCACTTGGCAGAACCTAAACTTAAATCTTGTTTGTGCTATTCCCGTGTTACGTCGCTCTTCGTATTAAATGATCGTCAACATCGTGTGAACTTTGGTGGTTTTATCAAGAGATAATGAATCCCAAGTACGTGATCTCGGCGATCGGAAGCATCTTTCGGGTAGTATTGACTATATAATCATATCAAGTCAGTAAATTTAAACCTATGATAAATACTTGGTGTGCATTCTTCGAACAGTGTTTCATCCATAACGGGTTTATAGGTGTTGCATTAGTTTTTTATTCACACAATTGTTTTGCAGCAACAAAGTTGGAAATAATATGAAATAGGTGCCTTAACTGTAAAAAAACAAATTCAGAAGAAGAATTTTCAAGACCTTTACTGCTAATTTATTTTACTCTGGAACTATAAAAAATGCAGGTAGTATCGAATTCAAGCGGATCACATTATCTAATGTTATTATTTACACGAAATCTGTTTTCCCGACAAATTAACGACTAACGTAGCTATGCTTAACGTAACTTCGTATTAAATTCTTGTTGGATGATCATCTCAACCATCCTTGCACGCAATTTAGAGAGCCAAAAGAGTGTCTGGTCTTCTGAATGTTTAACGTGAAGAAACCTTAAATGAACACGCCAAGCATTAGTCCTTAATCTTAAAAATGAGGTCGAATGCATGTTCATACAGCATAATTGTGAGTAATTAGGACGACTGAATGATAATTGCTACCTACTGAAAGCAGAAGATATAAAACGGTCAAGGACAGCGAGGCATAAACAGCCACTTAAGTCTGAGATGTGCCGAGACTCGGAGCTGTACGGTTGTTTCAGCGACGCTCGGAACTGCTGTCTCACGCAAGGCAACTCTGTCATATAAAGTAATGGTAGGCTGTGTATCATTAATTCCGAGATGGTCCGATGGCGAGATGCAGGTCGCAAAACGCAGGGCAATCCGCATAACTTGCGAGCCGTGGGGGATGTGAAAATAAAGCATAAAGTCTAAGGTTACTTTCAAGGTTGTCGACNGAACTTGCACGTCTTTCATCACCTCAGCTGAGAAATTCGTTTACTCTATGGTGAAGGTGGTTGAAGAAATTTTTCGAATACTTGCGAAGCTTGCTTTTCTGTCTAGAATATGCGCCGATTTGAAGAGCTTCAACCAGTGGAAACATTGTATAATTGAAGTATTTCAAGTAGGTTGAGATTGTTCTCATTTACGCTCATGCAAGTCTAGGGTACTTGGAAGGATATGCAGGAAAGAGACAGCGATAAAGATAGAGGTCTTGAGATTGTGCGGCGGTGCTAGGTCTCTTACGTTTGTTGCTTGACGGCATTGTTTCGCTTAGTTGCAGTTGGCCTAGGACACGGTGAGGGATGTTGTTTGCTACTGGCAACACTAAATAACGATATACTTTCACTGATTTTGCTTAGTTACAGTTGGTCTAGACACAGTGAGGGATGTTGTTTGCAACTGGCAACGCTAATTAACGATATACCTTTACTGATTTCGCATAGTTGCAGTTGGTCTAGACACGGTGAGGGATGTTGTTTGCAACTGGCAACGCTAATTAACGATATACCTTTACTGATTTCGCATAGTTGCAGTTGGTCTAGACACGGTGAGGGATGTTGTTTGCTACTGGCAACACTAAATAACGATATACCTCCACTGATTCTGTTCAAATCCTTGACGCCCAATTGAATTTGCGGTCAGAGTTACATCGAGTCAATTGCAATGTCGTGCCAGTTTAGTTTTATAATGAGTGGGTTCTACTTTGAGGAATTAGTTGACAATAACGTTGGATACTTATATTAATTTTCGCTGTATTATAGGTTTGTTGTGCGGTGCAACGACGGTACTTTCCCATTTAGATTTTAAAATGCTCCCTTCTGTTCAGCATTAGTAGCACAAGTAACACAGTGACCCCATTCTGATACGAAATGAATGGCACACTGCATGGTAATCAATACCGAAACAAAATTTTTTGAGAAATTATTATAATTTATTATCCCTCTTTAGTTTTAGTCTATTTTCAAAGATACCATTACAAGATTGTGAGGCCAAAATTAGTTGGAAGAAGCTTAATACGAATTCAGTTGTCTCTCTCTACTTTTAGCCACAGTTAATAATACAATTTCAAGAGTGTGAGGCTGAAATTGATAGGAAGAAGCCCAATACGAATTCAATAATCTGTCCCTACTTTTAGTCATTTTTGATGATACGATTTCAGGATTGTGAGGCCAAGTTCTGTTAGAGACAGCTTTAATAGACATTAAACTTCGTGCGGTCCAATGAGTGAAAACATGTTGAACGCCTCTGAACCCTCCCCACCATACCGGCGCCTTCGGAGTGCAGAAGATTCCATCGTCCGTCCGCACCGGAAAAAACTTCCTCTTGTCAGACAGAGAGCTCTGTCTCACGGTGACCCTCCGGACTCACAACGTGAAAATGTGGTCGAAAAAGGACATAACTTTGCATTTGAATCTGAGCGTCATAGTCAACCTTTGCCTGATGATCTGGGAATTCGAAATATCCCAAATAATTCAGCCGTTCCTGAAGCTAGTGAAAATTTCCTTTCATTTGATTGTCGAGATGTGCCATCCGGGTCAAGTGATGGACTCACGATTACACCTGAACATTCTTGCCACATCGACGATTCTGACACTGGTCATGACGCTGACGATGACAGGACATCATCTGAAGAATCAGATGATCCGCAACTTGACAAGGAGTTTAGTCAACTTAGACTGAACGCCATGGAAAAGAACTATCGTTCGAAATCAAAAAATCTGGCAAAAAGTTGGGACGTCAATCTGAGAGAGCACCCAAATTTCTCATCACACGCTAGTCGCATGAGAGGTTCTGCTAAGGCTTTCTCGATCGGAGAGCAAATTTTGGAAAAAGTAACTCTGGAAGAAGCACAGGCAGGACCCTTGAACAAGAATGAGAACAGTGCTGTTGGAGAAAAGAGGAAGCCGCCCCAATATGACCTTAGTGAAGCTTCACAAGATTCTAGAGCACAAGACTCGTCTCCACGACTGCGCCGCAAAATCTCCAACTCTTGGAGAGCCGTAACTCGGAAATGTTATCGAGTTTTCCGATCTCCGAGTGAATTGTGGGGCATGCATAGCGCGTAAGTATGTTTCTATTTATTCATTGTTAGATACCTGTTTCCAGCTTATGTTTATGCTCTCACGTTGTGCTTTACGTGAATATTTGTCTAAATTCAAAAGCATAAATTGCACTCCTAAATTCATAGTTATAAATCTTAAATTTCTTTAAAATAGTTATTTAAATGTATTTAAAATTCTTAATTTAAATGAAACAGACGGCATTTTCTGGCAAACGTGTTGCAGGACGTTCAACTCGATTAAGATTATTAAAATACAGAAGTATTTTACCTCAAGATTGAATTCGAAGATGCTTGACTAGACATGCGGAAAAAATGAATCACGGATTTTTTAACATTACATACAGATCGACGTTGTGCGCTGATTCGCAATCCTCGTTTAGCAAGGATTGAAACTTCATATTGCATGAAATGGTTCCACCTTCCTAAAGTTTAAAAAGTTCGAAAAACAAAGGATCAACTTCAAGACTATATTGATATGTGGAAAAATTGTACTCATCGATACGGCAGTATATAGCAGTGGGTGGCAGAATGAGGGGAGAAATGCTTCATCGCTGTTCGGAAGTATTTGAAAGTACTATTACATTTTAATTTTTCAACACATTGAAAACGCGTGAAAAATTTTAGTTTACCCAGTGTTTGGAGAGTCAGGCAAACAACTCGTCATTGACAAGCTCCTGAATGTTAGTCAATGCTAAAATTAATTGGCATGCTAGGATATACAGAGTTCTGTAAATTTTATAAGTTCCACTTTCTTGAATTATTTGCATCATTCAAGACCTGTTCAAAATCTTACGAATGAAGTTTCCCAGTTACTCATTCTTTAAATATCCCGTCAGTACAAACATGTGGGGGAATTGTACGTTATACTTTCCCAGTAAACAATTACGTTGTAAAATATTAAGTTATTTTCTTTTGAACACAAGACAGATCCTCGGGGCTGCTTCTCATCCCACGTACTCCCCGAGTTTGTGTGTGTTCAGTACTTATATTCTTTAACATCTTTCCTTCGATGGATTAAACTGAATTTCAATTTTCAATTCAAATTTGCAAACAATTGTCGTGAGCAATTTTGAAAATAGTAAATATTACCTGGATCGCGCCTTCACTTAGCTTTCATTAAGTATTTATAAAAATTGAGTTAGTAACTGCACCATGAAAATCCCCTCAATGACCACCGGTGGGTCCCTGCGTTAGGGACGTGTTGAAGAATTTCAACTTTAACTTAAAACAATATTTGCGCTCTGCGTTACACTCAAGAATGAACGATTGTAGCCTTCATAATTTAGATATATGTATTTTACAATAAAATCAGTGAAAGCGAAAAAACATCTAGGTACATACTCTTAATTCAGAATTGATAAAAAATCGAAATCCATTTAAAGTTATCGAGCGCACCAAAGCAATATGAGAATTTTTGAGATCATGTTTAACTTATTCAGAGAAAAGCATCTAGCACGTAAAGAAACTCAATTTGTATTTAACTAAATGAATAACGATAGCTATTGAAGAAGCTGTGAAATTAGAAAAAAAAATCCCCGAGTCTTTAGGTTTCACAGTCTCAGAACAGCGCAAAGATTCTCGTCATCATTTGCTAGCAAGTTGTCTCGATTGAGGTCACAGTGATGCTTGTAAACTCATTGCGATGCGTGAAAAGAAAGGAGGAGGTGCGATGGAGAGAAGGTAGTCAACCCGCACTATGCATGATGCAACGAGCAGGAGTTGTACCCTCCTGCGCAGTCTGGAACGTTCTCTCCTATCTAACTAATTGGCGGATGGAACTGTACACTTCCGGACCCATGAGTTTCTTTTTGCATCCGGGATTTATTCAGGGCAGAAACATCAGATGACCCCAGGGAAAAATTTAGAAACAATTAAAAGTTCGTTGCTATATTTTTCTTATAATTTCTCTAGTTCGTAATAAATAAAGAAGTTACTTAATGTCTTAGAAACATTTTTGCAGTTGTGCACATAATGTGAGTGAATGAACTTTTGATGGACTTTTGTTCACACTCTTCCAAACAATTATTATAAATATCTTTCGACTGCAGATATCCTCGCATTTTGCTGGAGAAGAACGAGTTTAAGAGCAAAATTCAGTACTATCTGAGGCCCTGTTAAGTCTTTGTAGTTAGGCGTCAATTGAACTTTGATAACGTGAAGGGGGTCAACCCAGGCCCCTGCCAGGCCCCTGTCGGTCCGGTGAACTTTTTTCGTTTTGTTGTTGGAAAAGGACCCTTGGGTGGTGGACTNGGGGGGGGGGGGGGGAAGGGGACCAAAAATCCTGAATTTCCGACCCCATTTCGACCACACATAAAAAGAAAACAAAACAAGAAATGAAAAATTTAAAACTGTTTCTTTGCTTACAATGCTTCAAGGATTCTAAAACTATCTTTGGTTTAGTTCTAGCATAAAAACTCAATGAGTTCTATTCATTGGAAATATCAATAAAAATGAACTAAGAAGCCAATATGTCTATTTTTTCAGAAAACTAAGGCCTGAATCAAAAAAATGAATAGATAAATTGTGTTCATATTTAAAAATTACATATAATTGTCAAATTTCATGGTAATCAGACTACAAATTGAAAAGTTCATCATTTTTATATATTAAAAATAATTTTTATTAATTTTCAATTTTTTTTAATTACAATTCACATGGTGAAAATGAAGTTGTGCATGGAGATTATCGAAATAAAAATGAAAACAACATTCAATTACATAAATTATTCATTATATTACACTTCAACAAAAAATTTGTTTATGGCTTTAAACTCACAACCTCTAACTTTCAACATTCAAAAGAGGACTTGCCATTGAGTTTTTATGCTAGAACAAAAACAAAGACAGTTTTAGAATCCTTGGAACATTTTTAACAGAAGTACGGTAGCAAACTTCCAAATTGTACAAAAAAATAATTTTTATCATGCACAAAAGTCAAAATTGGTGTATATTTGCGTAGTGATAAAAAATCGCATATAAAAAGAACGAAAAGTTACAAATGTAAAATTTTCTACCGTACTTCAGTTAGAAATGCTCCAAGGATTCTAAAACTGTGTTTGGTTTTGTTCTAGCATAAAAACTCAAGTTCTAGTCTTTTTTTGAAATATCCATAAAAATGTACCAAAAAACAATTTTTTTCAAATTAAAAAAAAAATAAGGCCTAAATCGAAAAAGTTACCCAATGAGAAAAAGTTTACTTTCAACATATACATATAGTGGCCAAATTTCAAACGAATCGTAACTCCGTGTAACTCCGGTATCTGTGCTACCGGGCTGCCCCTCCATCTTCCAGGAAATGAGACGTTTGGATGATGTAATATGCGGCGCCTGAGAGAGAGAGAAAGAACAGGGCATCTGGACGTTGGCCTCTGAGCCGCAGGCTAGAGGCAGAGTCCAAAAAATAAGACAGGTTGCAAACCTTAGCGTGAGCAGCTTTCTCAGAGTTTGCAATCAATTGTAGGAAACTTTAATAACGAGCAAAAAGTATGTCTACTTGAGCAAAACTTTTATCTAAGATGATGAAAGCCATCATATATTCATATATCTACATATACCGTACATACCTATCCCGTATCACAGATATGCTCATCAAGTTTTTAGTTTGATGAGCGAATCTGTGATAAGAGTTTCACAACCTCGAGCGTAAAAATATAATATTTAAAATACGGGTATTTGTTTCGTGTCCATTCCTAAAGGGTTATATGATGAAAATTTAGGAAATAATAAACTGCAATCATTGAAGGACGTTCGAATAACTCTTTCTGGTGGCCAAGTAAGAAGAGACCTAGATTCTATCAACCTAGTTGAATGATTGATATAAGTCCTTTATCAAACATTATTGAATACCGACATTTTTGGCAGTGTGACACTATAACGCTGTAATGAAAGTCTCATTTGTTCGTCAATTTGTTAGGCTGTGAAAACATCATAAGATGAAGTCTGTTGCACAGATACATGATTCCATCACTTTATACTCGCTCTAGGGTACAATAGGATACATGAACTTTAGAGACGTTTCCTCCGTTCAATCATAAATAGTTTCCATGACTGAACTGTAGCTCTAACTTAAATTACATGTCACTTTTAACTGACATGTATACTGGTTGAACTGAAATAAGTACATGTTTCAGTGGTTAAATAAATGGCGAATATTTAAGATGTGAAACTAAAAATAGCGTGGCATTGCTACCGTACATCAATAAAACCTTTTGTTGAAATTGACATGCCGTTAAGGGATTCAAGACGGTGCCGTGAAAAAAGTGAACTATCCTGTACAAACTGGACATTGAACACCTTAAGAGAAACATTTTTTGGAAGTAACTTCCATATTTCGTCAAAGTACACAATTCTAGGACACGTCAGGCAACCCGGTGGAATGCTAACACGAGTGAACCCACAGCAGGAGTAGAAGTTGCGAGCTGAATCTCGCGCAGTCGAGCTTGAGTAGTGAGCGAGTGAGGATGTGATGCTCGTAGTAGTTTAGTGAGTGAATGACCAGGAAAGAGTAGTTTGCATCTTTTAGGTTTTCTAATAAAAAATATAAACATTTACGTGTCAATATAAACAATTGTACAAAATTGACAGGGGAATAAGAACACATCGGCTGTTTTCAGCAGCATTCATTAGCTCTGTATGCAATTGCACCCTGATTTCCGACGGTCTCCGTGCAACTTGCATGAGAAGTGAGGTAGTGAAAGCCGACTAAAACATTTTTAAATGTCCATCAATTGCACAGAAGTACGGATTTTTTCAATTATGCTTCTGGAAGCCAATGAGTTTTATTGGTTTTAGGAATCGAAGTTCCTTCGTCTTTCATTTGCGTCTGAGGATTAAATATTGATTTCTAACAGCCGTAGAAATTTTAGCAGTGCCGTTTGGACATTCTCGGTTAAAAAATGGAATGTGATGGACCTAATTGCTAAAGTTATCTTACAATGAGAATTTTCGTTAGGGCATCCGAAAAAAAAATTATTATTCATTATGGTCTCACATGAAGAAACATTAAATAACGTACGCCAGGAGGTGTGGGGACTCGAAAAGTTTCAACAAAGATTTATGATAAATTAAGAAAATGATCATCAAATTCATTGACGATCCTTTATTAGTTTACACACCCTAGTTATTTTTTAAAAGCACTGTAATTTGTTAATGATAAATTGTGAAAATAATTTTCAAATTCGTTGACATTTCTTAATCGGATTATTTACTGTAGTAATTTTTGAAAGGCCGGCAATTTTTTAGTGACAAATCATGGAAATAATTTTCAAATTCATTAACGTTCCTTTATAAGATTATTTACCGCAGCTATTTCGAAAATCCCTGAAAGAGTTTTTTCTTAAAGTCATTAACGCAAAAAACACCTCATTAATTACACAAAAGTACATGCCAACGGGAGATACATTTCCCAACACGTCATCGAAATACTTTTATAGAAAGAATTTTCTAATTTCGTACGCTGCTTCACACGTGATGCAGCTGCTGCAATAACTTTTCGCCTCGATCACGTCCTGCTGTGCTGTGGACACACACAGGCTGCACTGTGGTCTGCCAAGTGCCTTGATCAGTGAGGCGCATTCTCGAGTGCGTCAATGGGAATCCGTTCCTTAAATTTTTATTTTGCTTTTTTTAATCATGTATTAAAATCTTGATGGGGATGCATATATTGCAAATTTACCTTCTTGTGGTTCGTGAATTAAAAAAGGTCCTTCATGATCAGAACCATTTAAAATCCAATTGTTTGTAATGCATTTTAGGTAACAACGTTTTTTGAATTTTTCTTTTGGCGTGGCGAATGTATTTTCTTTGCGTTAATGGCTGCTCTCCAATAGCTACTCTTCTCCTGAACGATGGTTCCGCTCTTTTATTGCACCGATTTTCTGATTGGTTGGACCAGGAATGCAGCTACCTACGTTGTTCACTTGCATTATTTCAAAGTTGAGACCATTGAACGTTTTATTTTTACAGGAAACATACAACTTGAATGTGCAGCTGAATAGGGGTTTACGGTAAACGAAATAGTTTAATTTATTTATTTTGATAGTAGTATTGTCTAACATTAAACAATGGGTGCTAGCGCTCCTGACTCGCAAAACGCACATAATGGATCTCTGACGGGAGAGGTCGATGAGTTCGACAAGAACGTTTGTTCTCAGCTGAGAAGATCGTCCGGCAAAGGGCTGTCCGACAATTCAAATCTTGCTAAATGCAACTCCGACTCCCCGCTGTCGACATGTGTGGGGAATCCCTTAGTAAAAACACCGGACGGTGCCCCTGAAATCAGTGACCGCCAAAACCCAGCGTTCTTCTCGAGTTCTTCTGATAGAGAGGAACAGACTGAAGACTTGTTTTCCTCGTCAAGTACCGGCGTGGTCCAGATCGCTGATGAAAAGAGAAATCGATTCCGTAAGTGCCGGCCTCCAAAACTCATCTTGCGGAGTCTAACGAGCGAAATTCTGAGGTCCCGCACCACAAGCTCTATGTGGGACAGCAACGGGTAAGTTGGTAGGAATTTAAAAACGAAGAATGCCGTAAGCATTGAAATGATATTTGATAAGGATTTCACAAAATATGAGTTGTGTGATGATCGCCCTTATTCAAAAGTGTTATTTTACTCTGACTTTCACGTGTGGCATCGATATTAGGATACCTCCTTAGTCGTTACTTTTATTCACAATCATTTTTCGACCAAATACTCTCTATATTTACGTTTTTGCGAGCAGCCCTGGCTGTCTTGGTTACCAGAACTTATGTGCTGTGAACTTTCACCTCGCAAAAAAATCATTACCCTCGTTCATTTACACATACATTTACATGTTTTTTCATATAAATAGCTTATTCATTGAATTTGGAAAGTACAGTCTGCGGGACAATACTAATTTTATTTACCTAATAATACCCTTGATGTGTTTACTTATTTATATATTTGTTTGGCGTCCCCTTCTTCTATCTCTACGTGACGCTCAAGAGCATGCTTAATGATCGTATATGTGATGCGAGTTTCGCCAGTGCACTAGTACCAGAATATTTTTTTCGCTGGTTCTATTAGGATGAATATAGTCGTTTGTCATCCACATGTTGAAAATTTATTCAAGGAGAACACTGAATCCCGTCATTTTTGACGGGCCGTGTACGTCAGTAACTGAATAATGTTTGTAAATGTGGCACACCGTTGATCCGCTCTCTACGCGAAAAGTGTTGAAGGGCGCTGCCGAACGTACCTGCCGGAACGACTTCGCTCCGCCCTCCCGACCCGGGCGGTCGCCAACTTCTAGTTCCAGCGCAGTGCTCATTTTCCGCTTAGGCTGCCCTAATAAATAAAACTGGCGCCTGTTGTGCAAGGCACTTCCTACCGATCGAATAGAATGCCAATTGCGATCTATCATGCGATATCGAAACGTTAACCTTGAAGCTAAAAAAAATGTGTCGTAGTGTTTCTACTTTAGAGGTAGAGTGGGGTTATCGTAAGAAATTTTGCGAACTCTTGCATGTGAGTGATGATATATTATTCGATGTGTGAAGTTTTTTTCATTGACTTTATATTCCTATCGAAGCTAATTTATAGTTATGAGAAGATGGCACGGTTTTAGAGAGTGCGAGTCATCCCGCTGATGTGTACAGTTTTTAAATCAAAATCACTCATTCTGTACAACCGAAAGCTTATCATGCACGAACTCCAATTCTCGCACTGTAGAAACTTGTATCATTCGTGTGAACCAGACAAATATGTTCTAACCCATCAAAAAAAAGAAATACATACGAGAGGTTTAAGTTAGTGCATCTTATCTTTCATGATGCCATTCTGTAGTACATAACAACGGTTCTGTGCTTTAACTAAAAAGGAAGGATAACCGAACACTCCCCCAAATTGTACAAGTTTATAACATTCAAGACTTCTATAAGGAAGTGGTGACGCGGGCGTCGCAGCAGCCAATGAGCACGAGGGCAGGTGATTCAGAAAGCGGGCTACCCACAACGTTACTTGCGCCATCCCGACGAAAGTTGAATAATAGCAGCATGGCTGGAGGCAAACAGCCGTCTGGGTGAAGCACAATAGGGCTTCCCCGAACTCATGAGAATCCTTGATTAGAAACGTGAGTGACGGATGCTCTTGGGTTATTTTTAGCTTCGCTCAGCAGTTTCGCGCCCCTTTTTCCCTTGTGCATTTTTTGTCCGCTCAAGAAAGATTTGAGGGAGTCGTGTTGGGAATCCCCGAGGCATCCTTGGAAATGTCCCGCTCTCTTTCTCTGATAATTATCTCTTTTTTGACCTGGTTTGCAGTGCAGCCCCTGTTCACGATCTATTGAAACGCTTCTCCTGGTGAAATGGTTATAGCTGTCTTTTCTTGTACAAGGATTCAGATCTCAGGTCATTTTTCAACATTTGCATTTAAAAGTCTTCTGTTTACGATATGTGTTAATTAAACTGTAACTGTTTAATTTACCTATCTGAAATAGTTGTTGCTATTAATTTCTAAGTTTCAACGGTCATGTCATTCCATGTCAAATGTGTGACAGAAATATACACCTTTCGAGTATATATCTCTTATTTTAGTGCTCCTCAGGGGGATACAACTATTGTATTGGTGGGAATTAGCGCTCCAAGGGGGAAAATGTGAAGGCCCGAGCTGAGAGTTAGGTAGGCCTTCTTTTTGTTGAAAATAAAATGTTTTTGTAATGTTAAGAACGATTTTTTTTCGGTTCACGACTGTCCTGTTTTTCAGCACCTCTGACTTTCTTCTTCAACTTTTATCTTGTTTCATGAACTTCTTTCCCAACTTGCTGCTTCAATGTCCCGTCTGCATAGATTCCTCATTCTCTTATCTCCATACTAAATGGTACCTTCCTCCTTCCTCTCTTCGATACGTTCTTTTTTGTTGCGGTTATGGAGGCTTAAACTAACTTATAATCTACTTATCATCTTATAATCTAATCTTCTTATTTTAGTGTTACGATGAATGTGTTCTGATGTGACGCACAACAAGTAGGCACTAGAGCTGTAGAACGCTGTTATGTCATCTTTTTCATTATTTTTGCGGAAATTTCTCTGAACTGTAAGACTACGCAATCAGAGTAAATATTTTTGTATCTAACCTGCATTCATTTGTAAACAACTTATAGTGAAGTGTAACTACAAACAATTACAATGAGCTTGTTGCCATATATTGTGATGGTTTGAACTATCCTAAATATGGTTATATTAAAAATTGTCCATTTCCGATCCAAGTTAATGAGGATTAATTTGGACTTCTTGTGTACTAGTTCTCACATTTTGCTCGTGCCAAGTTACAAAAACAGAATAAAATTTCATTGATCACCATATGTTGCACTGGGTATCGTGTTTATTTCCAGAGTTCTGTACTGGATGAAAGCGACTTTGTTTTATTCGACAATTAAGAAATCCTTCACTTTTTAGTGAATTAAGGTAAGGCGAAAAAATGTGTGGATATTCTTAGAGAACTTTAGAACAGCACTAACTTCCTATTATAGAAGCGCAAAATTGTAGCTTTCTCATTAGCTGCCTCATAAAATTCGTTCATGAACCCGGCAGTCGAGCTCTGTAATAATAGAGCACTGAACGCAATCCATCGTTCGCAATTTATTGCGCTTGTAAGCAGGATTGTATTTTATTAAACTAGAAACGGAGAACATGCTTGTTCTTCTGTAAATTTTAAGTACCAGAAAACGATAGCATCTCAAGTTTTGCGAAACTGGGTTAGATTTCCAAGGGGCGGAAAGAGTTAATCACATAAATGAGTCTTTCATCCATGATACATTGCAAAATCCACCCTCGAGTTAGTGAAACACTAAACTGAAATAATGTTGGAGGGAATTGAAATGAGGGTAATATAGAACTAGCATGATGTTTTTTCGTTGCTGCTGTTGTTGCAGTACCTAAAACGATTTAACGTAATTTTTCTCTAGTGTTTGCGGTTCGTCGAAGCTTTAAATTTGCCTTGCGGATTTGACTGGTAAATTTTAAGCTTACTTTCAGGCGTTGGCATATTATTATCTACAGGTCGCCGTCTGAGGTAAAAAAAATGAAAACTCAAGGCTAAAAAAATGGAAATTTAGGCAAAAAAGTAGAAACTCAGGGCAAAAATTGACAAAATTAGGCAGAAAATGAAAACTATAACTAAGACACTTATCAAAATCATGATTGGTGTGATAAGGAGTTGAAATACTGAATGGGTCTGTTGAAACCACTAGAAATCTGGAGAAATTAGTATCATCAACCGAAACGACATGCTGAGAATTTATGCATTGGCTTCCGATAAATCAGTTGAGTTTTTGTGTTTGCTTTATTTTTGATTTTAGTTAAGTTTCAAGATCATTGATAGTTGAAAGCTGATGTCTGGAATAGGTAACTATGTATTTCACATTTAGATTGTTGTTTTCGAAGGTCACAGTGATAAGGTATTTTTAAAAAGTATTTTAATATACAGATTAAACCGATAATCACCTCGATTTAATCATTTTTCTCCCATAAAAACCGATGATCACTTTTGCTCCCTTACAAACTATTCTCCTCTACCTTCCACACTGTTGAACTTGGTCGAGTCATTCGCTCCTTGTTTTCTTTCAATTTAACTTAGATCGAGTCATTCGCTCCTTGTTTTCTTTCAATTTAACTTAGATCGAGTTATTCGCTCCTTGTTTTCTTTCAATTCAACTTCGACCGAGTCTTTCGCTCCTAGTTTTATTTCGATTCATCTTGGATCAATTTCTCACAGCAACTGTTTTTATAGAAGTCGTCGGGTGCGTTGCATCGCACATCCCTTGCGGTTTAAGGCGGAACCGCAGCCGAAATGAGACACTTGCGGGTTCCCCACTCTAGAATTGCGCATGACTTGCAAGTTTACAACCTCCAGCTTTAAATTTTTTTCACTCTTCTCTGTCATTCGTTCACAAGGCACGTTCCTGCCAAGGCTGGTGTGTTTTGCTGCTCGGCATCCTGGAAAAAAGTTTGATAAATTGTTTGACCTAGAAATGTAATTTAAACTCAATCATCCCGTCTGCACGTAGAGCGAAAACAATTAATTTTCTTCAATAGTTACCTCATACTCGATACTTTTTCTCTGTTGAAACTTTGTGTGCAGTGAGCTGCTTTTTTATATTTTGACATTTTAGTCTAGAAAGAACGCATACATAGAGCTATCATTTAAATACTAGGTGTTTTTCTCTATTGAAAAAAATTGTTGACGAAGAATGCCGTCAAGATCAGGAATACGCCTGCGTCTGCGCAGTAAGCAACTGAACTACGAGGGTTTAAGCCTTCAGTTTCAGATTATTTAACTCTTTAGATAATACGTGGAGGAAATTTCACTGTAAAGGTCATTCTCATCTCAGTTCTCCTTGATTGAGCACTGACTAATGACTGCAACAGTAAAATTATGAAATAAGATATTTCTCTATCGATGCACAGTTGTCTGCTTAGTTCAAATATGCGCCAGAGAGCCATTTCTTATTACCCGCTCTTCTGAATGTTAATCTCATGCTAGTGAATAAATAATTTCTAGTTTCAAATTTCGTTTTAATTTACAACGAATGATCAATTTCCAAATGATGACTGATAAAGAATTTTAATATTCAATTAATTGTTAACAAATCTCTCGCAAGAAGGTTGATAATTCTCCGGACACGCGAACTGTCAGGTAGTCGCCTGCTTCAGCCAAAAGCAAGACAATTATGCTATCATGGCGCACAGTGCAGGTTGACATTAACAGAGCGGCACCCTGACGTTGATGAACAACTCTCACCTCAAGGAAGCAAGTCCCAGTGTCGTGCTCCGCTTAATACAAAACTTCGTTGCCTATGATCAAAAGGGTAGGATCTCGGGCGACTTTTTGTCGCGCGTTGCTGTAGTTTTTGCGTCCACTGTAAGAATAGTGCACGGAAAACCAATTTAAAACTAAAGAGAATGTTGAATTTATAGCTGAAATTTTTTTCAGTCTGAATTTCTATGGTACAGTTCTCAGCTAACGAAATCTTGATGCCATTTTAAAAAGGATTGGGGTTAGTGGTGTAACTTTGACACAGTCGGTCTCATTGTAGGAGTGTGTTTGTATAAGCCAAATTTTTGAGAGGTAACAAAAAGTTCAAAGAAATGAACAAAGCAGACGTAATTGTTAATTCATTATTTTTCGCTGAAATTTTAAACCGACAAATTTTGTTTTTTTTGTTTTTGTTACTGCTGAAAAATGCTATTTCTTGTATTGTGTAACTAATTTTGATTTTCTTATTTTCAGATTGGATCCCTTCCAAGTTTTCGAGGTAAGAAATCCGTTGGAGAGTTGCTACTGATGTGACAGTTTCGGTTGGCATAAAAATGACCAAAGGTAAATATCAGCATTGTATCACAGCTCACTAGTTGACAAATCCTTCCGAGCTGTGATATGCGTTTTCAATGAGGCTGCAGAGATCAAAAAGAGGAATTTTAGTTCCCATGTCCATTTCTTTTTTTTTACATGTAGCGAAACTTGTAGACGACATGTAGACGAAGTTTGTGTTGTGACCTGCGCTTGAGCGTTAATTTAAGTACTCATTTGCTTTTGTAACTATCCTTAAGCTTCAATTTATATGATCGCTTTTATGAACTGTTCTTAGTGTTAACTCATGACATCGTTTGTGTTTAAAATCAATCTAGAATTTTTGCTGCTGCTTATTGGTTGCTCTGGAAAGAGTGTAAAAAGGTTACGGCAGGTACGATTTTGATGGTGGCTTATTCCTAAGCTTTCGTTGAGATCTGTACATCATTGTGAAAATTAATGTATGCAGATAAACGTACAAGCTAGGAGCTGAGGAAACTCTGTCGTGCAGAATACGCTTTATAGGCTAACCTCTTGAATCATTCTAACGTGCCAATATTATCTCCTCACTTTCACAGTCAACCAAGCCGCTAAACAAACAAGTCTCCCACCGCGCGTGTCATGTTCACTTCATCCCACCACCTGAACTGAGGACGAATTATCACCCAATTTGGTTTCTCGAACTATCATTTGAGATGAATGCGATAAACTGACTACAACATTTTTTGTCTAGAAATTCATTTGAGAAATAAATTCCTTTCAATGTTTAGATCTTATTTTTACAGTGGTCAAACTGATGTTTAACCTTCACAACAATATTGCTCGAATGTAGATAAATTCGTTTCAATATCTAGATCTTATGTTTACGGTGGTCAAACTGATGTTTAAAGTTCCCAAAAGTGTCGCTCAAATGTGTTTAGTAGATTTGCCACAAATTTCCATTGACCGACGCTACTGTCGTTACGTGACAGAGCAAAAATCCTCACTTCGCTGTCATTTGGGGCGACCCCACAATGCTAATTTTTCCTCCATTGCTAACAGGTCATTCACTCTTTTGAGTCCATACCGACCGCTCACGTATTTCCTTCACTCAGTGAGTTGGCGCTTTTACTTTGTTTCCGTTGCTCAAATGAACATTATTGGTGCTCCTCTATCATGTATTGATTAAGTTGCGAGCTAGCGCGTTCCATTCGTCTGTTAATTGCAGTACAATGCATGTACGTTTGATCATTGCTGTCGCTGCGTTTCATCTGCAAGTGACACTCACAATGCCCGTTTCAGTATTAACATGTTTTGTACTAGAAAAGGCTGTGTACTAGTGCGCTGAATGTCAAGTTCGCCATGTGACATTACTCAAGTTATGAATCCGTTAGCTAATACCTCCAATTTTCTACCATCTGCTTCCTTTCGTTTTTCCAAGACGGTGTTTTTTTCATCGAAGGTGCGTGAACGATCCATTTCTAACTCAGATTTTGACATCGAATGTTTTAAGCATTAGTTAATCTGGAATTAGTAGATCAGGATAGAAAAATTTGAATCCCCAAATTCATTCTTAGGATTCACCATTTGTCACATACTCTACGTATACTCATGGGTTTCCAACTTGACTTATACTGCATGGACCTACGACTTATAAATTTTTAATGCTTCGTCAGAGTTGATCTCATTTTTGCGGGACTAAAAGTTAGATAGGCCTTCTTTNTTTCATAAACTTACTTCCAAACTAATAGTTTCTATGCGCAAGGGGATTTTGTGTGTGAACACGCCTTGGGCACATATTCCGCGTTCCCTAAACTCCAATTAAATGGTACTTTCATCCTTCCTCCCTTGGGAACACGTTTGTCGTGGCTAGGGAGGCTTAAACCAACTGATCTAATTTAATCTAATTTCTGCCCTCCTTAACGTTTTCGACGCGGGAAATGTTTGGCATCTCGAAAAAATTCGCCGAGTATTTTAAAAATTCAGTTAGGTCCTCCATGGTTCATGCAAGCAGTATGAAAATGACGTCAAACGGTGACAGTTATTATTGCATTGGGTGTAATACCCGACCGACGCGTCATGGTTCAGATACGCACAAACACGTGAGAGCGGGATATGACATCCGCTCCTCAACCTCTTGTATTGATATGAGAGCCGGAAAGTTGTGGCTGGTGTGTCTGTGTATGTCAGACATCGTGTAGCTGTATACTTACGTGTCAGACATCATGGAGACGGGGTCCCTGTGTGAGTTTGTAAATCTCAATATTATGTTCAGGTTACCGTACGCCTCAGTATGGTGTTAAGGTGAAATATTTACAGCTGTTAAATTGCCAGGTGTGTCTTGTGTATGTCAGACACCGTGTAGCTACACTTACGTGTTGTTTATCTCCGTACATCTCAATATAATACTCAGGTTACAGTATGTCTCAGTATAGTGTTAAGATTACATGTTCACAGCTGTTAAATTACCATATGTATCCCTTTGAGTTCCTGCATTATCTGTCAGGTTGATAAGATGTTCGATCGCCACGATCCAGCCATCTAACGTAACTGATAGATTCAGACTTAGAAAGGAATGAATTTTATAGCTTTATACGCTTTATCCTCATTATACGAAGCATACACAAAGAAATAATTCTGCCGCTTATGTCCTCCCTTAGTTGCCTCTTTTTTTTGTCTGTACTTGGGAAGGAGGAAATTTTTGATCAAAAATAATTTGTACCGTATAGCGCACGCTGGTGAAATGCGTTGGCTTTACTATGAAACCATTATTAATTTTTAAATGAAATTACTAATTTCATTCGAAACCGTGTGAAATGAAAACTTGTGATAAGTGAACTCTCCGAAAACCCTGTGTTTGCTAGATAAAATTAAATAAAATTTGAATTTATTTTGTGACAACCAATCATGCTTTTTAGGAGTTATCGAGCCGTTGATTACAGCTTAACCAATGTAAGTTAACTGCTCAGAAGTAACAGAAGCTAAAAATGTACATTGCAGTGCAGGGTATCAAGATGCCCGTTCAACTTATGCCTTGGGGCGGTGTATGTTTTTAAGCCCAGTACGTTTCTAGCTACTTTGAACCGGATTGTGCGTTAAAACCGGTAGGCGAGTTAAACCCATCTTGTGCCCTTGCCTCGGGAGCTTCTGTTGGTATGACATGACAAAACGCTTCGGTGTTTATCCCCTAAAAACGCATAAACCTCTCATCTGTTAGTGCGGTACGACGTAAAGATGTACAAGTCATTGCTTGGTGTTTGTGGACGCTCTTCTCCCCCACTTGAAGCTCCTTGCTCTTTAACGCGGGCTTGATCGAGTCTCCCGACGCTACCTTAGCAAACGCTTCATGTCTTCGTGTCAGTGATCGAAAAAATCACTTAGCATTACTGTTAACGCTTTAACTACGTTTATGCGGTTGCAACGGTCGATTAGGTTAGGTTGTAAGAAGCAACATCGAAAACCGACTTCACAAGTCCTGTCGTTTTAAAAAGGAGAATGAAAAATATAATTACACGATAATATTTCAACTCGTGCACTATCTGTTTTGAAATGTAAATGAATTGAATAGTGAATTGAAAATGTGAAATGTTAGTTACTTGAAATATTATTCATTAATACCGGTACGTAAACGAGCAATTTGCCAAGTGGTACACGTATGTCCCAATACGAAGTCAACGTGTTAAATGAGACCTTTGCACAACTTTGTCAATGCACATCCAGGTTTGCAAAGAAGGACTATTTAGCATTGTTTTGCACGCACATCTTGGGAGCATGAACAAGCAGCTGCTCTCAAGAGATGCCTTGTTTCGTCACGTGGGTGACGGGATCGTTTCCGCCACACGAGGCGTGGGACTCACGCGTGGGCTTCTCGCGCCTACTCGGTATTCCCCCGGTGAAAGTGAACTCTGCTTCTGCTCGGCTTCATCGTTAGCTGATTTGCCGTATGAAATATTGCTTTTTACAGCGTTTGCGGAGGTGTTCTTGTAGGAAAATGTGGTAACTGCATCGCTAAAAACACAGTCATTACTTTAATTTTTTGTTTGTGATTGCGGAGGTGTTCTTGGAGTCTTGCTCTAGGGAAATATGGTTGCTGCACTTGCTGAAACAGTCATAACTTGATTTTTTCGTTAGTGGTAGTGATCACGAGTCAGTGTCATCCCATGTTGGGTACACGCATCGCACAAACGAATTTGTGTATCGTATAAGCGTGTTTCTCCTATCACTGTCTGTTTCTTAAATCTGCTCATCATGCGACTATTAACGTTCGTTTGCGCGGTCTAGACTCTAGACATTAGGAAATGACGCGATGTGCCCCTGTATCGTCGCAGCGATGTGCAGCTGTGTCTCGCATCCCGCTAGCCAGTGTTGTGATGTGACCTGAGCCCGTGTTGTGATGTGACCTGATGAGCAGCCAAAATTGTCTTGATGTGCTTTATGAGTTCCTGAAGTGGGTGTTAAGTTTAACCGGTAACCCTCCCTGTACCACCGGTACACGGAGGAGATTTTCATATTGCTGCTGACCGACCAGTAGTCATACACTCAATTTTCATAAATACGTGGTCAAACCTAAATGAAGGCACGATTCAGTTCATATTTGCTATTTTCAAAATTGCTTACTACAATTGGCTTTAAATTTGAGTTGAATATTGAACATGAGTTTAACTCAGGGCTGTTAACGTGTTAAACTTGTCACTTAGAAATTGAAGCTCTAGTCTCCTCAGGAGGATAAAACTGTTGTATTTATAGGAATTAGTGCTGATAGAGGGATAATGTGAGGTCCCGAGATAATTAGACCATCTTGTGTAAAAATGTGTGTGTTTTTTGTTTTGTCGAGGACCATTTTTTTTTGTTCGCTGCTGTCCTGTTTTCCTGTATCTCTAACTTTCTTTTTCAACTTCAACGGGGAGATCTTGCATGGGAACTCACCTTGTGTATAGATAGAAATGGTACCTTCATTCTTCCTCTCATTGGAAAGCTTTTTGGCGGTTAGGGACGCCTTAGCTAAGTTATCTAAACTAATAATTTGAACTCGAGTTGTCAATTCAAGTTGAGTCGAGTAGATGTTCGTGAAACCGTTCAGGAATTTGCATCGCTTATTCTATTTGGCCGTCGTGTTTTTTGTAACAAAAATTGTCACGTTTCTTAAGAACAACTGACACATCGGGCAAGCTTTGCTTCTTATTTATTTGGTAGTTTTGAATTTGCATCAAATTCAGGAATTTTTAATTTAAGAAACAGACTGCTCTCGTCGCATGGCTTAGAAAGGGGACTTGATTGTGTTGAAATAGCGCAAGTTGAATGTTTTGTGCATGAAGCTCGCTATGTTCAAGAAGAGTTTCTTTTAAGAAACTCTGAGAACCTTCGACTTGATTACATCCTTTACTTGATCATTGCTTCATTATCTTGATATACCTGTATTCTTTCACTGTATATCATTGCCGCCTGTCTGTGCGTAATACGAGTAGTTCGTATCAGTGCAATTCTGATTAAAAATGCAGCTGTGTCTCATTTCAATTTCGATGTCATGTTTAAAATTTGAGTGTCGGCATCTTGTATCAATTTGAACTTAACGGTGAAATCCAGCGAAGGTCGGTACGCGTCGATATAATTTTTGTATTTTTTTTTGCCCGCAGGTAGAGCACGAATCATGTCTGGACTTCACCATCACCATACACAGAGGCGAGGGCATCACCAAGGGCAGCGCCCTGCAGGACTACAGTGAGTAGACCTGGGACGTGTATAGGTAATGCAGGTCCAATGTCGTACCTAACTAATGTTGGTGCTAGCAAGTAGCAACATACCTAATAAGTAGGTTAGTTACCTGTAATCTAGCTAATGTTGGTCCAATGCCGTACCTAACTAATGTTGGTGCTAGCAACATACCTAATAAGTAGGTTAGTTACCTATAATCTAGCTAATGTTGGTCCAATATCGTACCTAACTAATGTTGGTGCTGGCAACATACCTGATAAGTACATTGATAGTCTCTATTATCAAGGTAAAATTAGTGCCAATGTCGTACCTTATTTATGCTGGTACTAGCAACACACCTCATAAGAACACCAGGTACCTATAACCTAGTGAATGCAAGTGCCAACATCGTACCTAATATTTCCCAAGGAAATATGTATTCTATATGCTCCATTCTATATGCTGGTGCTCGCAACACACCTAATAAGAAAATTAAGTACCTAGAATCAAGTCCACACTTGTGCCAACAACGTTCTCAGTTATAATAATCCGCAGGCCTGGTTTTGGTTGTACGAGCAACCTACTTTCTTGAAGCTACGCACTTACGAGAGCTGGTGTTACTAGCTGCGTTGCTTGTTGCGTAACTTTACTCGGCGCTTCTCAAAAAACTGGTCTGCGCAGACGCCTCCCTGCTGTTACACTGCACCATGATGAGAAAACTCGTTGGCACTTTAGTGTGCATTTGTATTAAAGAGTTTCGCCTTTTTTGTGAAAACTTAGCTGGTGCTGCTCGTTCTGTTTCGTGGTTCAGTATTTTAGTACTTATCGTTAGTTAAAATTCTGAACACTGGATTTCTCAAACTAATTTGATTTGTTTTCAAAATAATTTTACGTAACTAGATTTTATGGTGATTAGGAAATTATCTTTCTCCACGAGTCACTTATTTTGGTTTCTCAATTTGAGTCGGAAAGAAGTTGTCTTTCAAATGCCATTCTCATACCAAACCAAAGTATCTTTAAAATTTCTAATTTAGTCGGTTAATTTTTAACTAAATGTTATTATCTTGAATATTTTCTCACCCTTTTATTCATCACCTAAAATACGCGCCCTTGTGTCGCCCCATGTTTCTAGTTCATGTGTCGCACCTAGCGAGTTGTTCGGGCAAACTGCTGTGAAATTCGTTGTCTTCTTCCTTGTATACCTCTCCGTATCATTGGGATTGAAGATTGTTTTTGTAAATCTCTCCAGTGTTTTCTCGGCGTATTCTATTTAGTTTCTTCCAATATTTTTTTGGCTAATTATGTGTAAATGCTATATTTTTTAGAGAGTCATATTGTTGTAGCCCTGTATTTTCTACAATAATTATTGTCGTAGTGGTGTTTTTTTTACTGCAATCCTGGTTGCAGTTTTCTGTTTTCTACACCCTATATGCTCATATTTAATTGGAAAAGAGACAGGAAAACATCTGTAACAACTTGACGCAAAAACGTGTGCAAAAATCCTACGTCTAGCCTTCATGTAAAACTAATTTACAGTAGATACTCAGGACCCTGGATCTGCTGCAACTTACCCAGAAGCAACAAGTGCAAAAATCCTGAGTCCAGTATTCGTGTAAAACTAATTTGCAGTCGACATTCCGGACCCAGCATCTGCAACAACTTTACCCAGAATGTGCAAAAATTCTAAGTCTGGCATGTAAAAGAAATTCGCAGTCGACTCTCCGTTCCCAACAGCTGCAACAACTTCACCCAGAATGTGCAAAAATCACAAGTCTAACATTCATGTAAGACTATTTCGTCGTAGACTCTCCCGACCCAGCAGCTGCAACAACTTCACCCAGAATGTGCAAAAATCACATGTCTAACATTCATGTAAGACTATTTGGTCGTAGACTCTCCGGACCCAACAGCTGCAACAACTTCACCCAGAATGTGCAAAAATCACATGTCTAATATTCCTGTAAAACTACTTCGCAGTCGACACGCCGGACCCGTACCTGATCCTGAAGGTGCCCGGCTCATCAAACAGCTCGAAACGCACCACGCAGCTGGACAACACCACCGTGCCTCTGTGGGAGGAAACCTTTCACTTCTATCTCGACCCCATGGCGGAGCACACACTCAGTGAGTTCCAGGTTTTATGCCCCCACAAAGTTAATGAATTTTCTATTTCTTGACTTCCCTTCCCTCACTCGGTGAATTACAGGTTTTATACCCCATAAAGTTAAGGAATTCTTAATTTCTTGACTGCCCTTACCTCACTTGGTGAATTACGGGTTTTGTGCCCCCAAACTTGGTGAGTTCACTATTTCTTGATTTCACTCACTCAGTGAGTTCCAGGTTTTATGTCTCACGAACTTAGTGAATTTCTACATCTCGATTTCACGACTGTTTTACTATTTGACAACTCTTCATAGGCAGTTCCTCCTGATACCTGAAATATCAAAGAATGTAATTTCATCATTTTATTCAAAGAATAATCTGACCAAAATGAGAACATGTTACATTTTTCTTGATTAATTCGCTAAAAACTCGTAATTTTGCTCTCTGAGGAAGCTCGCCTAAATTCGTTAGAATTGCATGATACATGTTCTTTTAACCTAGTTTTACGTTGTTTACAAGCTCGATATTTTATTTATATTTATTTTATTCGATATGTTGTGCGTAAAAATTTTCGTACATGCTCAAAGAAATTCATTTGATTGCCTGCGGGAGTCTATTTTCTTCTCTCCTACAGCTCGCTTGAACACTTTTACTGCGGCCGGTAAACCTAAAGTTTAATATTCAACTAAAATTCAAAGTCATTTGTAGTAGGCAATTTTGAAAAAAGCAAACATGAACGTGTTGATTCATTTAATTTTAATTGAGTATTTATGAAAATTGAGTTTGTGACTACTGGTCGGTGAGTAGCATTTTGAAAATTTCCCCCGTGCTCACTGACGGCTCACGTCGCAGAGTTGAAAAGCAACACGCTAGCATAGCCAAGCCTGCTCCCTTGTTTGGCGTTGCAAGCATTTTATTCAATGCAAGGATGTGCTTACTTTGTTCACGTTTTTTTCAGACGTGACGCTAATGGATGCAAACATCACACTGGACGAAACTTTGGGCGAAGACTCTTTCCTTGTGAACACACTAACCAACGATGAGCCTCTGCAACACACCTTCACCTTCCAGGGCGGCTCCAAAGTACACGCCACACTCCTCCTCACCAAAAAGTAATTAAGTAGTTTATCATGTATTTGAAAAAATGTTATTTTATTACTGTCGCCAAGCCTACCTTCAACTTCCAAAGCGGCTCTAAGCTACACGCCACTCTCCTCCTCACCAAAAAGTAATTAAGTAATTATGTCCATGAATGAACCATGCTATGTTATTGCTGCCTGTCACAATGGTGTGAAAAAATGCTAAACTGTGGAGCGATAACAAAGCGTCAGTCATGTCTCGGTGACAAGGATTCACCTCATTATCAACATTGTCCCATGGACAAGACGACTGGTCTGAAGGCTGGGAAATTCGAATCGCGGCTCGTAAACTTCAAAATATTTCTGTTGGAGAATGTTAGTATTCGCCTAAGGCAATATGACTGAACCTTTCGAGTTGCTTCCTCGATGAATATTTTAGCAGTGCCAGAGTCCGTCTCTGGTGCACTTGTCGAGCGTCCTTGGCGATGTGTGAATGTAAAAAATTAGCTTCACTGTTTTGGGATTATGTTAATATCAGTGACAGGGATTACCTGAAATATTTTGGGAATGCGTTGACCGTATCGTAACTTATTTCATTAATATGAAAATAGATTTTCAGTGTAAAACAAATGGTTTATATTGAAGTTTCTATTCAGTGGCCAAATTTCCCCAACTGCGAATTTTTCCTTAGTGATAGATAAAAAGTGAGGTGTTTTGTTCGGAGACAAAAATGGGAGGAAATAATTTGTACTTGAAATTCGTTTAATAACTCATTTGAAATAATTATATTTATGGACGTCTGAGGTTACGTTCTTCAGGGGATGTTTAGTTCGAGAAACTAAGCCCTGCAAACTGGATGGACTAGTGGCACTACCGGTTTAGACGCTAATTTTTGAGACCCAAGGACAGCAGTTCCCAAATCGCTTGTATCAAATCAACTCCGATGCAGTTACAGATAATATGTGTTATACCTCACCTATTTTAGAGGTATGCTTGCTTATATTAACGCACGTGGCTGATAATTCTTGAGCTTCGGCCAAGATTTGAAATATCTGCAATATTTCAAAAATATGGCCCGTTCATTATATCAATTAATCTTTCAACGAGTTGTTTTGATGCCTCATGGTCCATATTAATTTTCGGGTTCTCCACCGTCCCAGAACGTTTGAACTTCAGAAATAACCTTCTCACTTCAGGCTGTTCTTCATGCAGTCACTGCTGCCATTTTTTGCAGAGCCTTGTTGTGTTGGGTGGTGATACGCGTTAGTGTCCTCGCTTTGCTACTGTCTAGTACGACAGAAGTTTATCTCATGACAAAGTCAGCTGGATGGAAAGTGCAGTATTCGGTCAATTCGGGTCTTATTTTATTTGACTTGGTCATAGAGATTAGTCTTAGATGCATATAGATCCAAGTATGAATTATTCTCTGAATTATCGTGCTACTCATCATGGGTTCTCATGCGTAGTTTAAAGCTTCAAATAACCTTAAAACATTCATTTCGTAGGCTGGTAGAAATGAAGTTCTCATAATCACTGTTGTGTTTTTCAGCAATGTTTTAATCGCAACTTCAACAACATACGGTGTCATCCCTGTAGCTGGTCATATATTTTTACTATTATTCTACTGCAAATTTTGCACAATTAACTTACCGGAGCCATTCAGAAGGGGTACAGCTATTGTATCTATGGGAGTTAACGCTCCCAAGGAAATATGTGAAGTCCCGAGTTAAAGGTTAGGTAGGCTTTCCTTTTTGTTGAAATAAAGTAGGTTTTTGTTTTGTTACACACCATTTTTTCCAGTCCACTGCTGTTCTATTTTTCAGCACTTACTTTCTTCTTCTACTTTTTTTCTAGTTTCATAAACTTTTTTCTTGACTTGCTGTTTCTGTGCACCTTGTGAATAGATTCCACGTTCCCATAACTTAATACTAAATGGTGCCAGTCCTCCTTCCTTTGTTTGGAACGCCTTTGTTGCGGTTAGGGAGGCTCAAACTAACATTTAATTTCATTCAGAGGAGGCTTAGGTGGCAGGACAATAATACTGCAGTTTAATATGCTTTCCCTTGCGTCTTTTAATATCACAAATTACGAAAGTTTCAACATTCTTCGTCTCTCACTCATGATATTTTATGGCTTTTTTTGTACAATTTTTCACATTTTCTCGAGATTTCCTTTTCGCAAACAACCCCGCGCCGGGACCTTCCTGTCACATCAAAATCTAATAAATCTCTCCTCTCCGTCATGATTTGCGTGCCACGAGAACCCGTTCACTCTGTCGTGACTGCAAGCATTAAAAATACGAATCGTGATTTCTGTCTCGAGCAGGTGGTTAGGCAGGCCTTCCATTTGTTGACGAAATGTTTTTATGGTTTTGTGATGAGCTATCATTTTTTCAGCTTACCGTCGTTCTTTTTTTCAGCTTACCGCCGTTCTTTTTTTCAGTCACTGCTGTTCCTTTTTTTAAGTTTACTGCTGTAATTTTTTTCTTAGTTCACTGTAGTTCCTTTTTTTTTAGTTCACTGCTGTTCCTTTTTTTAGTTCACTGCTGTTCCTCTTATTTTTAATTCACTGCTGTTCCTTTTATTTTTAGTTTACTGCTGTTCCCTTTTTTAGTTCACTGCTGTTCCTTTTTTTTAGTTCACTGCTGTTCCATTTTTTCAGTTCACTGTTGTTCCTTTCTTCTGTTTACTGTTGTTCCTTTCTTCAATTTCACTACACTTTTTCAGCCCTGATTGCTTTTCAATTTTCATTTATTCATAAATATTTTTGAATCTCGCGGTTTCCACGCGCAAGATCTTTATAGGAATAAACCTGCGTGTAGGCTTTAAATTCGCTTGGATAAATGCTAAATGGTGTCGTACTCTTTAATCTCTTGAAAACACTCTTCATGTGTTTGGGGAGGCGCAATCTTTCCTCTCTTTGGAACACATTGAACGTATTTTATGTGGTAAAGGAAGCCCAATCATTCCTCTCTTGGGACTGCATTTCATGAAATCAAGTAGTCTCGCACTACCTTACAATCTAATAAAATCTACCGTTTGTTACATCATGAACCCCGACTTGGGCTCAATCGTTCCTCTCTTGCGACTGCATTTTATACAGCCAGGGAGTCTCAAACTCCCTTACGATCTAATGTAATCTGTTTTTTTTTTGTTGCAGCAAGAACCCCGACCTTCGGTTCTCGCTGGCGCTGTGTGAGCAGGAGCGCGAGTTCCTGCAGATAAGGCGCCAGAAAGTGCTGAAGGGACTGCACGCGCTGCTGGGGGACCGCGCCCCCGACACTGACAAACAGGTCAGTCCTAAATTATTCTGCAAAGTTTGATGACAAGGATGAGCACCTTGAATTACATTCTTTATCTGTACACGGGGAGGATGTTCTTAATTTAGTCTTCAAAGTCTGATTACATGGATGAACACCTTAAACTTAGACAGTGATCCTTTTTAATATTTTGAGGAAGTTGTCCTTAATTTAGTCTGCAAAGTCTGATAATAACGATGAACACCAGACTATGCCTGAGGAAGTAGTATGCATTTTTAACTTTGAAAACAATTTAAATCATTCATTTACCTTGAGTGGTAAATCAATTAGATTGTTCTTTAATACTATCACAATGGATTCGTTTGATTATAGCTGCTTGTGGGCCTGAATAAATTCAGTGACTTTTTGGGCATCGTACCATCAACTTTATTATAAGGTGTACAGTTATGTTTACCTTTGTACATTAACCTAGTCGCACTCTAGACATATCAATGAATGGGTCCGACACACAGTGCGTGCAACACAGAACTGTAACACACAGTGCGTGTAACACAGAACTGTAACTAAGACACACAGTACGTCCAACACAGCACTGTAACAAAGATTTTAAGTACATCCAACAGAGAAATGTAACGAAGACTTTCAGTAGGTATAACAAAGCACTGTAACTAAGACTCAGTGTGTGTGATACAGCTCTGTAATTACGACACACAGTACACGTGTAAAACAGCTGGCCGGTGTGCAGGTGCCGATCGTGGCGGTGCTTGGGTCTGGCGGTGGGTTCCGCGCCATGATGTGCCTCAGCGGCGCCGTGAAGGCACTCTACGAAACGGGCGTGCTCGACTGCGCCACCTACATCTCGGGTCTCTCCGGCTCGTCCTGGTGAGTGTGTAGTGCTCGTAGACTGGTGCGCAGTGAAAAAATTGTGTTATTGTCGACAGCGTTCAAAAAATTGTGTGTTATTGTCGACAGCGTTGAAAAAATTGTGTGTTATTGTCGACAGCGTTGAAAAAATTGTGTGTTATTGTCGACAAGTATGAGATTCAGAGCAACAGTTAAGTGCCAATCACGTGCACTGAAATCCTGACGACATTTCGGGCAGTGTAATTATAAAAGCATGAATCTCGGGTCTCTCCAGCTCTTCCTAGTGAGTTTTAGTGCTCGTATACTAATGCACATTGAAAAAAATGCGTGTTCATGTAGACGAATACGTAATTCAATGCAACATATCTTTTGATGCAAGTCACGTGTGCTAGAATCCTAGCACGTCGGGCTGTGTGATTATAAAAGTATGAAATGGAACAGTCGAATTATACTCCTTGAGTGTGTCTGAGCATTTAGTCCTGCTTAGTAAGCCCTTCCCCTTATGCCTTTGACTTGTTTAAAAAATTAGCCATCCATACTAAAAACTACACGACAAAAAAGTCGCCTGGAAAAACACGCTTTTTACACAGATATCATTTATGACTCGCTTTGACTGAAATTTTCATTCATTATTAAGCTAAAAAGCTGAATTACGAAGAACCCAGTGATGCCGGTTGAACGAGCTTATAAATTTAACGCCTTATCCAGTACTGTCACAGTAAGGGCTGAGACATCACGAAGATAACAATCTCTCGCTTTAAACGTCCTTGCACTTTAAGACGGCTGCTTCTCTTCTGTGTGGGTTTAAAATGTCATCGTGCGGTTTTGACCTGTAAATTAGGTAGAAAAATCTCCTTAAATGAAGAATATACATAGTTAGGTACAAAAAAATATCACGTATAAAAATCTCCAAATCTCTTACGTGCAAATATATTCGCATACTTTACGTACAAATGTATTCAAATATCTTAGGTACAAATATATTCAAACATTTTACATACAAATAGCTTTAAATATCTTATGTACGAATATCTTCAAATATCTTAGTACAAATATCTCGCATACAAATATCTAATGTGTAAATATCCATCAGGTACATATCGAACTTGTACTCGCACGGCTGCTTCCCTAACGTAGCACCGGGCCAGATCAAAGAAGAACTGCGGGAATCCGTGACGACGGACTGGAAGTGGAAGCTGGGCAACAGCCTGGGGTACGTGACGAGTATGTTGCGCAAGTACAAGGACGGGCAGCCTGTGTCCTTCACGGACTTCTTTGGCCACCTGCTGGGGGACGTGCTTCTTAAAGAGGTGGTTATCTCTGATGTTCGTTTTCTTGTCTTGTCATGAACTTTATGCAGTGATGCTTAATGTTTAATTTCATTTAATA
>JACJUY010001708.1:0-12322 GCA_014220935.1 Platorchestia sp. MABIK | reverse complement strand
GGTGCAACGTAGACTGTTATTAACTGCGTCTTATTTTGAAGGGAAATGGTGTGATGTAAAAGAGTTTATGTTGAGGTGATTAGATCAGTAGCCGTGCTCCTGTATATGAACTACTACCAGTCGGTGCAACGTGAACTGACACTGACATACGCTGTAAGTGTTTTTTACGGGAAAAATTGGCTTCATCACATGAAATTCTATGTTATAAACGTAATAAATGTTTTTTTATAAATGTTACCGGTTTGCGTTCAGAAGTGAAAACGCTGTAACTTATTAGTTTAAACTAGCTCCAAAATGTGAATTTCGGTGTCATATCCCGCCTCCATATTACTGAGTGGATCGCACAGTCAGAGTGACCTTAAATGTTTCTAATAGTTCTATTTCGAAAATTTGACACAATTTTTCAATTTGTATAGTCATACGCTGCATAAAGCTTATAAAATCTATACCGAGTATTCTGCCTCATGGAGGGTATTCGTAGGATTTCTATATTGAGGTCGTACCTTTCTGGTAGGAGTGGGTAGAATTGTCTTTATAAAAGTCTTCCTTTTTAACATGGGATAAAGTTGTCTCTTCATCATTTCCTGTTCATCAAACGTTGATTGAGCTTTCTTCTTTTGAATCTTGTCTACCGAACAGTAGTGAGTTCAGTGTTCTATTTTGTAATGTAACAATTTTTTCCGGTTTAAATTATGAGTACAGTTTTATACTGTGTAATGTTAAATTTTTTTCGACAGGAGTGGGTAGAGTTTTCTCCGTATGAAATCGGCATCGCAAAGTATGGGACGTTCATGAAAACGGAGCACTTCGGCAGCAAGTTCATGGTGGGCAAGCTGATCAAGCAGCATCCTGAGTCTCCGCTCCACTTCTTGCAAGGTGCGTCAAGATAAACTTTTTCTTCCTGTTTTTTTTTATCGCTTAACGAACTTTTCGAAACTAAATTTCAGAAGCTGTATTCTAGACTTTTTCAAAATACATTTTTTATGTTGTTGGTATGTACTTTCTTCGTTGATGATACCGATTCTCACCCACCCAGTCAAGCTTGACAGTTTCAGCATTGCGTGATCTATCGAAATTAGGTTACGATGTCACCTCTGTGTCATCCTCTACGGAAGGCATTGCCTATTCATTCTTGGAGCCTGAATAGTTCTTGTGACGGCACACTTCAGTTTTAGTTCTCATATAAATTTCGACTGTCCATTAAGTTTTCAGTCAAATTGAAGAACACTTCTCTCATTGCTAGGGGCGTGAAGCAGGTATGTTATGATGGCGTGTAATTTTACATTTCAGAAAATATCAAGACTAAAAAGCGACATACGTCATAATTATATTACACTTGCGTACTGCTTCCTTTGTTTTTGAACTTTCGAAACCCTTTTGCCAGGTGTGTGGGGCAGCGCATTCACGATCCTCATCAAGAGGCTCGTGCTCGAGGGCTCCAACAACAAAGACATGGTGCAGATGATGAGGGAGAACGCTGGAGGGTCTTCGGAAAGAGAGATGCATGGTGAGTTCGACCTGTACTCCATTATCACCCTGTAATGTAGCTGCAACTACATAACATGCTGTACGATACGTTGTAGTCATAGTTGCATAAGTTGCGTTGTATCTCATGAATCATGTTTCATCGACTTGGTTTATGTACGATACATCGGAACTTGAATGAGGTATTGCGAATGAAATTTAAATGGCTTTCCTCCCTCGATAAAAAATGAGTGTTTCTTGGTAGTTTTCGTGTTAGAAACGCTGCTTTTAATGCTGCAAATTTCACTGAGTTACCGAGTGCAGTGTTTTGAAGTAACACGAGTTACTGATTTTGCTTATTGTTTCAGAGAAGTATGATGAAGAACTGAAAGAGCAATTGACCGAGTCAGACACGGAAGATGAGAAAGACATCGTCGGTGAAGACGACGAGAAATTAGAAGATGAGCAGGAAATTGACACCAATCTTTCGAACGCACCAAACTGCGTCCGTGTCACTGCTTGCAACGAAACGCAACAACCCGAGGAAGTAAAACCCGAAAATAAACCCGTTCCGAACAGAAAGACATCTCTAGGCAATTTACTGAACCCATTAAGTTTCGGAGAGAACAAATCGGTCAGCGCTGATGGTGGTTCAAAAAAATCCTTCACGTTTGAACTCCCCATCCGTAAAAAATCTAAAGACAACCAAAAGAAAATCAGCACTGTGAGTGACCCTGGTCGCACGTCTCCGTCCCCGACTTCTGATTCGCAATGTGAACAAAAACTGCAGAGGAAAGGAGCTATCAAAGGACAGGCGCTGGGTCCGGCTCTGAGGCGACATTCTAGGGTAGCCGAGACTTCAGGGCTGGGCAGGACGGGCACCAGAAAGTGGACTGAGAAACGGTGAGTGGAGAGTGGACACTTCGGACGACTGCTCAATGTTAACAGGTTGAATACGGAAATCAAAAAATATTATAAAATCTAATATAGAAATCCAAAAAATATTATGAAATAAATAGAATAGAAATCCTCTGAAATATTATCGTGCAATTATATTTTTCGAACTTTTTCGAGAGAATAACAATAGATTTGAGTATTACAGTCGCTTTTTACCTTGGGACTTATGTGTTCCACTAGACAAATAGCTCATTTGCATGCTGGCATAAATGAATAGCATTTCAATTATTTCACTACCTTTTTCAAATTTGATGTAAGCATACGGGGTGAAATATTATCGTTCAATTCTATTTTCCAGACTTTTTAGCAAGGATAACAATGGATTTGAGAAGTAGTCGCTTTTTCAATTCTGCTATCCACAACCTAACCGAACCAACCGTTGCAACCGCTCAAACGTAGTCAACGTGTTGAGGTTTAAGAACTTCTGGCTGGCAGAGCTGCACTTTTCTGAAACGGAATCAATGTCACACTGATAGACCAATATGCTAGAACTGTGTAGCGTTTTATCTCTAATGTAACTCTAGGATAATTTAGTAAGGTAAAGGGCGATGACATCCTGCGTTTTGAAGGTGTGATTGAAACTGGAAGATTTAGAACTTACTGAGAAACTCGAGTTGTCATTTTGCTTTTTCAAAGCAATTCGTCACATTTCAATGCCAGCATGCATTTTCAAGACGTGAACGAAATTCAGAGACATAGATCTAACTTTGAAACCTCAGTTTTCAATGCAATTTGTCACATGTCAATGCTCCGTTGCAGAAAAACCCTGCGCGCTCAACGGGAGCAGGCGAAAGCTGGGTTCTTCAGCGGGTTCAAAGAATCCCTGATGACGGGCACCAACATGCTCAACAGCCGCGCAGGGCGGGCGGGGGAGATACTCAACCCATTCCGAGGACTGTCCCTTCGTAACTCCTTCCCTATTTCTCCTTTTGCTGAGGTTGCAGAAAACGAATCCGATGAAGTCGATGCTGATTGCAGTAAGTTGATGATCTTGGAATATCAATAACCTGAATTGAAAAATGTACAACCTGGGTCATGTAGTTCTTTTAGTTGACGGATGTTCTACAAGGGTTGAGTATAAGCAGCTGTTTGTTATAGAGAGTTTCAGTGCATAGTTATTGTCATTGTAAACATTACTTATGGAGTAAAAGTAACTATTGTTGCTCGGCATGCGAATATTGGCATCGTCCATTTCGTATTGCCACCCAGTCATTGATTTTAATTACTTTGATGAGCTTAATTGTGAAATAATTAGGAATTATAATTAGATCTTCTTATAAACATTAAAATAATCCACATTAAGTTGCTTTTCCTCATTGCTATGCCTTGTTAAAACTTGTACCTGTGTTCTTCTTTACAAAATTTTTGGTGATAAGTGCACTCAGACGAGCGAGATGTGCGCATAGGTGCATAATATTCGAGACGCATATCTCAAATATTTCTCAAATTTGTAGTGAGCATCGGCGCGGCCTGTCGGTATCAGCAACTGGACAACAGAGCCAAGAAGCTCTTCATTGTTGACTCCGGGCTGGCGTTCAATTCTCCGTATCCGCTGCTGCTACGTCCCCAGCGAGCAGTCGACCTCTATTTATCATTCGACTTTTCCATGAGAAAAACTGACAACACGCTGCCTTTCAAGGAGCTCATCCTTGCTGAGAAGTGGGCGTGTCAAAATAAAGTTCCCTTCCCACCGGTGGAGAAACTGGTGAGTGAAAAGCAAGTTTCATTCCTGTTAAGTTGATTCGTGGAATATCAATCACACGTTTGTATTTCAAATGGCATGTGACTAACTCCATGACGCAATGATGATTACCTCCGAAAGGAGCCTGTATCCATTTCAAACTCTTGAGTCAGTAGGAAATTGTTCAGATCCTTCTCCTAAAGGAAAGAAACACCAAAGAATTGGAGCACTCGTCCTTTCACTTCAAAAGCGAGCGCGCTAACCACGCATCCAAATGGGCTCTTGAGGGACTTGGTTTCGTTTTGACAATAGAAGTGAAATGAATGATGCAATGTATGCTGATACGTCAGCTCTGAATTTCAGCTGTGCCAGTGGCTTCCTATTTTTTTGATGAAATTTGAGTATTTAACTCCAACTCGCTGTGTAGAATTTGGCTTTAATTAAAAAATACGTAATTCAGTTTAATCATTCACTGTCATTCGAAACGACGGTGTGGAAAAATAAATTTGGCTTTAATTTAATTATTTATTTTTTATTCTTCTCATTTCCGTCGTGCAGGCCGAGGAATACAGGGACGAAGGTTATGTCAGAGAAGTTTATGTTTTCAAAAACAAAGACGACCCTTTCTGCCCGGTTATCCTACACTTCCCTCTCGTAAATCATCATTTCCGCACCTACAAGGCCCCTGGTAAGTCTTGTTTTGTTCACGGACGTCTCCAATATGATTTTTTTGTGTTTTTTGTATTTATGTTGCGTGAATTTCTTGTGAATGCTAAAAAAATCATTGTTATGGAAGCTCTGCTGCTTTTATTTATGTTGTTTTGGGAAAATTTCCCTTCGAAATTATGATGCAAAATACAACCTATTTTTCCTCTTCAGATGTGGCATAGTATTGATTGTTTCAGTTGCCAAATCCAGAAGTAAGGGAAGTACACTCTTAGATAAGGATAAACTGATTATGGCGTAATCTGTGTAGTTTTAAGCGCTTACCTCTTGTGCGTTGATATTTCTTCACATTTTTTGTATAGTCTGTCTTCAACTTAGTACCGCCGCTAAACAATTCACCCATAATTTAATATATTTATTAACATCGTCTCACAAAAATTTCCTCTATCCCAAATCTTTGGCATTGCCTCAGGAGTGCTTCGCACAACGGACGAGGAAATAGACTTCGCTGACTTCAAGATCTTTGACGACAAAACGAACGTGTATTCGTCCACGAATTTCTTGTACGAAGATATCCAGTTTGACCGCATGACGAGCCTCACTGAGTTCAACACTCGGTACTGCCTGGACACGATCAAAGAGGAACTGGCGCAGGCGGTGCAGCGCAAGAGGGAGAACATCGCGAAACGGCAGCTCGGCATCAATGACGTTGCAACACTTTTATCGAGGGTCAAGAGCGTTCGTCAGGTGCGTTTT
The DNA here is from genome assembly GCA_014220935.1 of Platorchestia sp. MABIK. Taxonomy (NCBI): domain Eukaryota; kingdom Metazoa; phylum Arthropoda; class Malacostraca; order Amphipoda; family Talitridae; genus Platorchestia; species Platorchestia sp. MABIK. The sequence goes on along the minus strand of JACJUY010001708.1, from coordinate 6,798 downwards.
TTGAAAATATTTCTCTTGTCATTTCTTTTGTCACTTTAAAAACATTTGTTTTGTCGTTAATTTTGTCACTTCAAAAACAATTATTTTGTCATTTTTTACCATTTTAAAAACATTTCTTTTGCATTTTTTTACCATTCTTTGTATGTCGCCGAGCAGGAGTGTTTGTTCAACTTGTAGATTACTTATGTATATTGGCATGAATTTTTCGTTCATCATCTATTAGCAGCAAGAGTGTTTATTCAACTTGTAGATTAGTTATGCATATTGGTATGTGTTAATTCCTTGTACATATTGAAGCGAATTCAGATGTACGAGGGTGTCACTTCACGTCACAAAATATTCTAAAAAAAACAAATGAGTAAATACGAACACTTCTAATATCTTTGTGAACATCACATGTAAACTTGACGCACATTCTCATTCTCACGGCAGACTCATCTTAGTTGTCGGGAAAGAAAGTTACAATTTTCACTTTTGATGGAAAGATTTTTTCTGTTTATTTTCACATCTACTTCAAATGAAATCGTACTTGTATTTTTTCGTGCACGTTTCCAGAAAGCGCTAGTCGTGACATTTCTGTTTTGTAAGCTCTACGTCTGTATCGTTCAGGTGGTGATATAACTCAGTAGAGTCAGCCAAAATGGCACTTTTAAATTCAGTGGTTCCATATCAGTTCTCATCAGTCATGCGTCAAGCCTACAAAAGCTGCAATCTTTGTAGCTTCATTATATTTTTCGTAACTGCTCACTCACTTAGTATTAAAGGCCTTTTCTGGAGGCAAGAAAACGAAGTCAATGAACATTGATGAACATGCGCTGGGTAACTCCTTACAACTCAGTACTTCATTTGTGTATAGTTCTATTATCGAGTTGAGTGCATGAACGGGAAAGTTGTGAGCTTTCCTTTCCGTTCGAAACTTGCTATTAATGAACTGCGTCGCTTATCTGAAATGACTTTACATGTGTTCACTACGCACAGTACGCACTGTGTTCCCTATTTACGGAACACAGTACACCCAGTTGTCCTTGAGCGAATTGTTCCGCTCTCAGTGCACCATTTGCTTTGTCAAAAGTTTATTTATTATTATTAACAGCCGCGTATCATGTCTAAGATTTTAAATAATTTGATAGTATCGTTTTCCAATAACCAAAACATCTAAATAGTCTTTCACCGAAGTCGTCGTTAAACTGAGGGTTTCTTTTATCATTTTGCAGTCGCAGCGCAGCAAGAGCGGTCTGAGACTGAGCGTAGCTCCGGACCGAGAGATGCGGCTGCTGGACATGCTCAAGACACAGGAGCAGTTGAGTGACCAAGATCAGAATCAGAACGCGGCTCACGAGCCAAGCTCTGGAGGTTCCGATTACGCCGACGCGCTTGAATTTCAAAACGATACCGACGAAAACGTTAGCTGAATAGAACAAATGGTTTAGAACTTTGCAAATTATAATTTTTACTTCCTTGCCGTCTGAAGATAAACGGTAAAATTAATCTTTAGGTCGCATACGGCATGCGTAGAGGGGAGCAATAAAGGGCTCGTATCCGTGCTTTAATGTTGATTCTATCAACACCCTTCAACATTATTATTATTGTTTTTCCTTGCGGTCCTTCCGAAATTCGAGATTCCCGCGACAGCAAGATTGGCACTGGCACTCGCTTCGCAAAAAGAAGCCGCTAACTGACACTGTAAATTTTTATGGTGAAGCTATTTGCAAATGAACGTGGACGACTTGATTTTCTCACAGGTACGTTTTCTTGGTGGACGAATATTCGTGATGTTTACTGAACAAAAATCGTTTATAGAAAGGTCGAGGCCTTATTAGTCAATAAATTTGCCGTGCTAGAGAATTCTCTAGTGATGAGCCATAGTCGTGGTAATTAGGCGATAGCTAAATGGTTAAACTATTTACATGTAAATTATAGTATTCATTTTATTACAATTATGGCGCAGCCATATTGAGTGAGAATTTGTAGTATTTTACCTTGTTTTTTACGAAAATAGTCGTGAGACGTTGAAACAGAGTCGTGACTCATTGACTCTGGTGCATAGACTCGTGTGCATTTCATTTACACTTTTCAAGGTTTTCATCAGTCTCTCGAGACATTTCATTTTCACGTACGATGTTCAGCCTTTGTATGCTCGCACATAGTTACTGAAAAATTTGCAGGAGTCTGATTGATATTGTATCATCGAAGCTATTTCTCCTTATTGTTTGTTTCGTGAGTATCACTTGTTCTGAAATGTTTGTGTTGATTATAATATAACTTTACCTGAGAGTGACGTCGGCTATGAAATGTTTGCTTCTAGTAGGTACTGAATATTTGTCTCTCTTTAACGTAGACTAATGAAAGTACTTGCTAATTCAGATTTTGTTCGAGAGAGGTTTTCGATGACGAGTTGTTCTTAACTTCTAATTTCAAAGTCCCTTGGTTCTCAAAAAAGTGTTTTCTCAGTCTGCACTTAGGAGAAGAACTGCATTTTCGTTTAGCTTCCCCGCTTTCAAAGTAAAGCAAAACTATTCAAACATGTCGTGTCTGTTGATATTGCTTATTTCTCCAACGAAATTCGAGTTAGTCATAACCTCAAAGCGTTCTCATTATTATGAATTATTATGTGTGTTTCATTGGTGGCTACGATTCAACTTGCGTAGCGCATGATCAGGGTTAAAAAGGCATTTGTAAACAGCCTATCAATCACGGCTTGCAGATATGGGACCATGAATTTTCCGTCTCGTGTTTCGAACAGCTCTTCTATTTTGACGAAGGGATTATTTTTATTTTGACTCTTCAACTTGCGCAGAGCATGATCAGGTTTAAAAAGGCAGTTATAAACAGACTATCAAACACAGCTTGAAGATTAGGAACGATGAATTTTCCATTTCATGTTTCAAATAGCTCTTCTATTTTGACTAAGGGATTATTACGTTAAACATGGCACGGTGCCTAGACATGCGCGGGTCCAAATGTACAAAACATCTGACTCGACGTATTGTCTGAGACTCGCCTATACTTCAACTTCTGTGCTTCGAAAGATAACCGCGAGTTCTTCTTTCTTGATATCGTGCTCTCAGTAAGTTTTTCCTCGCTTACGATTAGTGCCTGGAATGTTAGGAATTTTATTCGTAAGTTTAAGTAAGGTGTAGCTGCTAGAAGATGCGTAGTCATTTGTACTCCGGTTTTGCGTTGGATTTTATACTAACCTAGTATAGCTATTCATTCACTTGTAGATTTCCAGCCGTTTAACCATTTTTCATGTACCTTTTTTCACGACAAGTCATATTTTGCGATTTTCTTCGAGATTGTTGCGTTTCAAGCGTTAATTTTTTTGTTGGAGATTGAAACCAGTGTTTATTGATTTCATGAATTGCAAAGCAGGGTTTTTATGTCCGGGTCTGTATAATTCATACAATTCAGGTAAAATTTCCAAGATCATCAGCAAATGCCTTTTGTTTCTTTTAATATTTAGGAGACGCGACCCGAGGTTGAAGTTCGTTGTGGTCTTAGCTGACAAATCTCAACTTTCTTAACACACCTCTCTCGTCAAAGTGCTATTGCTCCTGTTGGAAATGAACGAGTTACCGGCACCCCTATTTGAATCTCAATAATAGTCTGATTTACCGTTTTTATTTTCTTTATCGAAATAAGAGGTGTACAAATGAACTTTTTGGAACTTTGTCCAGATCATATTTGACCTCCGGCATGACCATTTGATGCACCATATTGCTCCTTTTGTGAAATTTTTAAATTTTCAGTGGAATTTTAAGTTTTTCTCTTGACTGGGTCTTTTTTGTTACAAATCTATTTCTTGATGTAAAAGACAGGCGAGTGAGTTTATTATATATTTTAATACAGAATCTGTTGCCCTCCTGGTAAGTTGCCATAGAAGCCTCGTAGCTGGGCCCTAGATACTGATGTATGATTTCAGATATTAAATTTATTCCTTTGACCTATACCTGTAGCGTGAAGATGCTCGTGCTAACGCAATCTTAGTGAAGGATGTTCACAACATCTGATGCACGTGGGCGTGTCGTTTTTTCTTTCGGCGTGAACTTGATTTACGTTTTTTTCTTCCACTCTCATTACTTCGAAGACTCGAAGCTCTCTACCTCAGACGCGGTGTAAACGAGTATCCTAAAATGCGCCATTACTTATTGGTCAAGCATAATGAGTACTCTTTTTCTGAAAAGTTTTGTTCTGTTTATTTAAAGTTGGGTATTAGGTCAGCTGAAAATATAGGATTTACACCTTGAAACTACTTAACTTCTCAGTTTCCAATGTTTTTTCCTCTTTAGTAGCTGGTTTACTAATGTTCAATCACAGGCAGGTGTCTGGTTGCTAGATCGAATTGTAAACTTGGAACGTTGGACGAATAGGATGGTTTGTTTTATAAATTGATGTTTTTCTTGTGTATGCTGTCGTATTGTCTGTTGTTGCCTGTATTGTCTTGTTCTGGTTATTAAATAAATTGTTATATAATTGAAGTTTTTGTTCCATTTTTTCAGATAATTTGGGTTACGTTAGATATAATTGTTTCCTTCTAATATCCTTGTTTCTGTTAGAAACAATCTCCACCAAAACTGCCCGAAAGGTACTGCGGTCGTGATGATCAAATTCCTAATTGTCTGTAAGCCGGGCTTTTTCTTAGTTTTTGTTCCATGAGAAACGAAAACGTTCGTAATTTTTATAATTTAATTCATTTATTGGCTTATTCATTTGTTAATCATGTTTCAGTGAGCATTTCATTTTACCTCTGTTTACCTTCGGAGCTAGGTGACCCGCGTAGAAAGTTATCATTACTCTGAGTGAATAAATTAAATTTGTAAACCTGTTCATAAAGAGTTTATGTATTTTATTTAGTATTTCTTCCTGGAAACCCTTGTGCAGCAATGTCATTCGCGCCATCAAACTGGGTGTTAGAAGCTCAACACGAGAACTTCCTGCTGGGGACCCAAACTCAGCTACACTGTTTCTCGTATGATCATTTTCCAGTAAAAATAATTTTCTTCGCCGAAATTTCATACCGCGAGTAACCTGAAAGTGTTGAATACTGCCAACCTCGTTCTATAAATTTCTTGAATCTTGTCCGACTGATCTATAGAATAGCAACTTGGTCTGAATTGGGTGTAATGATTGTAAGTGGACTTCACCCAGTACGCGTTCTTCTCACGATGTTTTGATGACTGAATATTTTGAGAGGATTTTCCCCACAAGTTACTCCAAATGTTTTTTAAACATAAGATACGAGTAATTTAAAAGCAACACGATTGAATAATAATTGTGTTTCATTGTTGGTATCGGATCCCTTTGAATTCCTTATTTGAAGCATTCGATTCACACTAAAAAAATTCATGCTTCGCGATTTTATGTCGTTTAACACTGCTATTTTACTAAGAGAGGTTCATGATCAAGCTAAGTATTCTACAGGTGTGTTACAATGCACTGAATGTTTGTAGCACAGTATATTTTGCAGCAAAATTATGTTTCGCGTTGAATAGGGTAAAAGGTTCTTGTTTTACCGATGAAGTCAAATCGATAAGCTTAATTTGCCTTTTGTTTCGAAGATTGGTGAGCCGATCATTAACGTGTGGAAATAATATAGCTACTTAATAAAATATAGAATCATGGAAAATTTTGGTCGCAGAATTTTTTGTTCGTAAATTTGGAAATAAGTTGAATTGCCTTCTTGGAGAAGTTCAGAAGTGAGAAATGGATGAATATGACAGCTTGTCGCAAATCCAGNTGCGGGTTCTGGCCTCTACCAACCCCTGCATCCGGGACTCAGTGTCCTTGATAGCCGGCTTAATTGGAGACGTATTCGCCTGAATATTTTTTTTTTTCGAAGATACTAAGGTGAGCCTCCTTTCTCTTGTTACGCTTGTCATAAAACTTGCCATAAATTACAGCGTTCCCTGACCCCTCTATGGGTGTTAGGTAAGTCTATGTCTTCAGTGTTCGTTAATTCGTAAAAGTTAAGCCGCACGGTCGGGCGGCGGGACAGTCTAGCTCTTCTCATCTGACCTATTTGTTAATTTTGCATACTCATAAAACTCTAAACCATCAAAGTCTTGAAACTACCGTGCAGAAACTCAAACTGGACGGTTATGTGATACCTCGCTGTAAGCGTACTGTGCGCAGCGTTCTTTCCAAATGCATAGTTTGCAAACGGGTAAACGCTAAAGCTTTCTCCTATCCTGATCCGCCAGCTTTACCGGACAGTCGTGTGAATTTTGTAAGACCTTTCGCCACAACAGGAATGGACTTTTCTGCCCATTTCTGGGTGTTAGATCCTTTTGGTCATAAACAAAAGGTGTATCTATTGTTATTTACATGTTTCCAAACCAGAGCGATTCATATCGAGCTTCTTCCTTCCATGACTTAGGAGGAATTTTGTTTCGCCTTTATTCGTTTCACAAACGAAAAGGGCGTACCTAATACTGTGTATTCCGATAACGCTAGAACTTTCTTAGCGGCTTCTGACCTTCTGTCGGAAGTTTAACTTCTTCTTTGTATGAAGATCGTTTTCGTACTTTTAACGTCAAATTTAAAACTATTCCGATCTATAGTTCACTATTTGGAGCAATCTGGGAACGTTTGTTCAAATCTATTAAGGATTGCTTGTATAAACTCTTCGGTCGCAGCACCTATCCTTATTCTTCCTTTCTTACTGCTATTTTTGACATCACCCTTAATCTCAGTTGGCGTCCGCTTTCTTATACTGAGACGGGGGACACTATCTTGCCTATCATGCCTGTTCAATTTCTTCATCTGAACCCTACTTCTAATTCGTTAATCCTTTCTGAT
>JACJUY010001707.1:76620-132905 GCA_014220935.1 Platorchestia sp. MABIK | reverse complement strand
TCTGCAAACTAATTGCTAGTATTTTAATACTCTGCAAACTAATTGCTAGTATTTTAATACTCTGCAAACTAATTGCTAGTATTTTAGCACTCTGCAAACTAATTGCTAGTATTTTAATACTCTGTAAACTAATTACTGGTATTTGAGAGGTCTTCTCAATCCTGACAAGATAAACTAGGCCGAATGAATCACTGGCCACTAAAAGAAACGCAACGCAATTAGATTAGATGTTAGTTTAAGCCTCTCTAACTACAATAAATGCGCTCCAAAGAGGGAAAAGAGGAAGGCACCATGTTGTATGAACTTAAAGCAACGTAGAATCTATGCACAAGGTGCATAGAAGCGATTAACTCCAGAAAAAAGTTTATGATGCAATATAAAAATTGAAAAAGAAAGTAATAGGTAGTGAAAAACAGGACAGCAGTGAACCGAAAAAAAAGATCCGAAATAAAACCCAAACACTATTCTATTTCAAAAAAAGACCTACCAAACTTTAGCACGGGACTTCACATGTTTCTCCTAGGAATACTAATGCCCAGAGTTGTATCCCCCGTTAACAAAAGAATGCAAAGCAGAAGCTACTTATAACACAGCCTAGTTGGAAAGTCTTCTGTCAATTTGAACAGTGCTATTTCCGAGCAAGTGTTTGCGATTCTTTTGGTGACTGGCGAATTGTTTTACCTAGTTAGGAATAATTTTCCCTAGTTAGAAAAAAGTAAGGAGAACCCAGGCCGTGCACTCAGTGATGATGAGGGCAGCACGCACCCTACAACCTGTCAAGTTACACGAACTTCTGCGGATGAAATCCAGCGACTTTCAAGATCCAATTGAATATCTGAGGAAGAAAAATTATGACAGCACGCCCTCTACAACCTGTTAAGTTGCACGGACTTCTACAGGAGAAATCCAAAGACATTCAATATCCAATTGAATCTCCAAAGAAGAAGAATGAAGACAGAATGGCCCCTACAAGCCGTCAATTTACACGGACTTCTGCTGGAGAAAACCAAAGACATTCAAGATCCAAAAGAATATTTAACGAAGAAGACTGAAGACAGCACACCTTCTACAACCTGCCAAGTTGCTACGGCTTCTGCTAAAGAAATCCAGCGACTTTCAATACACAGTAGAATATCTGAAGAAGAATAAGACTGAAGGCAGCACACCCTCTATACCCTGTCAAGTTACTACGGTTTCTGCTAAAGAAATCCAGCGACTTTCGACACCCAGTAGAATATCTGAAGAAGAATAAGACTGAAGACGGCACACCTCGCATGTTTCCTGAGGTCGGCCCTGTTGGCGTAAGTCTTGTGGCAGAGAAGGCAGGCGTGGCGGCGGCGTGCCTGCTGCGGCAGGTGCTGCCGTGTGCTGTGCTCCTGCAGCTTACTTCTGCTCACGAACCCGCGGCTGCACACCTCGCACACGTACGGCCGCTCGCCTGGTTTGGTTCGAGTGTAGTAGGTTAGTTTACAACCTGGACAAAGTTGGTCCAAAAATAGCAGGTTTCAGCCTCCCTAACCTGAACTAAGCTGGTCCAAAGAGAGTAGGTTTGATTGGAGTGTTAGGCGGTTTAAAACCCGAATAAAGCTGTTTCAAAAAGAGTACGTTTTATTAGAGTGTTAGTTAGTTTAAGCCTCCCTAACCTTGTGCTGTTGCAAAAAAAGGAAGTCTGGTTGGAGTGTAGGTAGGTTAGTTTGTACCCTGAACAAAGCTGTTCCAAAAAGAAAAGATTTGATTGGAGTATAAATCAGTTTGAAGCCGGAACTAAGCTGTTCTAAAATGAGGTTTGATTTGGGTGCAGGTTAGTTTAAGCCTACCTAACCTGTTCCAAAAAGGGGAGGAATGAAGGCACCATTTGGCATGGAGTTAAGGGACCTTGCAATACATACACAAGTTCACACAAAATCCCACGCTCATAGAAGCAAGACGTTAGGGGAAGGAGTTTATGAAACAAGATAAATGTTTAAGAAGAAAGAAATAGGTGCTGGAAAACAGGACAGCAGTGAAGCGGCAAAGATGGTGTTTAACACAACAATATTGAAACAAAAAAATTCATAAGGCTTAGTTAGCAACGCGCAACACCACGCAGCGCAGCCTAGTCAACTTTAGGAGAATGTTTGCTGCATAAGACGAAGTAAATTCTTACGGATGTACAGCTACGACGACGTAAATTCTTTCAAAATCCAGTCCCTGTATATAATTCTATAGTCATTTACACTCAGTCATGCTCATTGCGGCTGTTTCCGATACAATGTGAAAGCTCCAACACAGCAATTGGGTGATCAATTACATCATTCAGAAAGAGTTTGAGTTTGCGTTAAAAATAACTTCATCCCAATTTCTATAAAATAATTCACGCACAAAAAATAGCTGAATGCAGAAGCCATTTTTACTTCAACGATTTTCCCAAAGTGCGAGCATATGTGGAAAAAGTTATGTTTTTCTCACAACATGCACGCTGCAAGGAACATGTTTGGGAACAAGTGCGTCTTTCTCAGAATGTGTTCTCTCCCCTGAATACATTTGGGAACACGAGAACCGGCGTGAGGTAAACTTAGCCCCTAACTCAGTACGGACAGAACACACACACACAGCCCATAGACGGCCCATAGACGATCAACTTAATTGTCAATATCATCGACTCAATATATTGATGAGATTTTTTGTTGCCCACAAAGTCAATTAATTGACGGTCGTCAATCAAGCCCACAGACGATCAATTGTCTGCGTCAATCAATTGTCTGTGTCAATCAATTGTCTGTGTCAATCAATTGTCTGTGTCAATCAATTGTCTGCGTCAATCAATTGTCTGTGTCAATCAATTGTCTGTGTCAATCAATTGTCTGTGTCAATCAATTGTCTGTGTCAATCAACTGTCTGTGTCAATCAATTGTCTGTGTCAATCAATTGTCTGTGTCAATCAAAAAAAATTGTAAATCAATTAAATTGCCAATTTTCATCATTGTCAATTATATTGACGATAAAATTGATCGTCTATGGGCCGCTTAATTAAGGCATCGAGTCTCGTAGCATGGGCTCAGTGTTTCTTCCCGTTGGTAAAAAGAACTTAGCCAGAATTTCCGAGCACAAAAATGAGTATAGACTCGACAGAGGGCAGCCGTCATTACGCATTTTGCATTTTGAAAACCCATGCATCGTTAGACATAAGAACTTTTCCGGGTAAAATACACTTTGATCATAAGTCACACTCTTTTCTGAGGTTTTTATCACTTCAGGGAACCAGGTTTACATTGGATGCTGCAGAGCAAACTCTATTCGTGCATCCTCCTTTGAAAAGAGCTTTCATAGTCACGCCTATAACATTTTCCTGCCATCTCAATCGATGAACACCTCCTGCTGACATTGTTTTTATATTCTAATGAAAGAGAAGCTCATAAAATTTAATCTACCACCACGTGATGCTTGACACAAAGTACACAGGATAACAATATTCATCTATCATAAACCAATATGAAATAGCACGTTTTGTTCCTATTCAACGAAAAGTTTATCACAAAGACTTGAACATGAGCTTTCTATCTGAATTTTAAAATTAATTTTTGGCCGAAAGCAGAGGCAGTGCAGAACATACGAATAAGTGATTATGAGTGAGCGGTAAGTGATGTTATCACTAAGGAAATAAAAGACAGAGACCTTCGGCGTCAAAAAATGAGTTAGAACCATTCCGAGTTGGATTTGGTGAGTAACCTTTGCTTTGTACTGACCAGCATTCCGATGCTACACACTGGTCAGCACGCCTACCACACACTGACCAGTATGCCGGCGCAGATGCAGCACGAGCTTCTCCTTCCTGGAGAAGAGCTTGCCGCAGTGGGCGCAGGGGTGGCGCAGGCGGGCAGCGCCGTGAACGCAGCGCTCGTGCACCGCCAGCGACGCCGCCGTCAGCAGCTTCGCGCCGCACGCCTGCCGCACACAGACTCGCTCGCTACATGAGACTTGTACTTTTTCCCAGGCCATCTATGGTTTTAGCCGCCCAAGTCAACCATAGATAGTCGCCCAAGTCAACCATAGATAGTCGCCCAAGTCAACCATAGATGGCCGCCCAAGTCAACCATAGATGGCCGCCCAAGTCAACCATAGATGGCCGTCCAAGTCAACCATAGATAATCGCCCAAGTTGTTCAGCCGCTCCTTTGAGGTTAAAATCGCAGGTGTCCCCGCGAAAAAATTAGACCCGGTACACAAGATGCACCGCAATGAAGCATTACGTTGATCAAGAATTCATCAAATAAAATCAAATTGCCACAACAAACTACTCCCGCTCAGACGAACCGCACAAAACTTAAGCAGATACTTGCACTAGAGTTCACACATTCAAAGCACCTAAAGCAGGAATGCCAAAATGGGCATCAAGTTTACTCTACACAGCATGGAATAGAGACATAAGTAATGCCCACTCTGATCATGCACAGGACAAATGCCGAAATGGGCATCAAGTATCCTCTACACAGCATGGAATAGAGCCATGAGCAACATCCTCTCTCACCACACACAGCAGAAATGCCCAAACGAGCAGCAAGTTTACTTCACAAATCATGGAGTGGACCAACACAGAATACATAATTGATCACGTGCAATTTGCACCAGCCTCACCTCACACGTGAAGGGCTTGGGTAGTTGGTGCATCCTGAGTTTGTGGTTCGTCAAGTAGATGCGTCGGATGAACTTCTTAGGGCACGCGTCACACCTGCGGATGGGTCAAAAATTACTTTTTTTTTCTCCTGCTGCCATAATTTCAACTATATTTACGTGACATCTTACACCATGAATTTCATTTCGATTTTTTTTTACATCGCAGATCTGCGAAACGCCGGTTCTTCACAATGCACTGCTGCACTTGCCCCCACAGCGTTGTCCGTGACGAAGGATGGCCGCCTACTGCGCTCCACGTCTATCATATTTTTGCCGACCTTCTGAGAACACCTTCTGGGGTGTTTTGGCTGTCCTGTGCTTGCGGATTGTGCGTGGCTCTGTGGATGATCCCGACAAAGATCAACTGGGGCTCTTATAAGATGACAACAATGTGGGTGGCAATTAGAGCGGTTTTTGTGATGGCTGCTGCTGTGTTTTCCATAGTGGTGATTGTGACAAACTTTGAACAACAATTAGATAGTGTGCTTCCGTGTAACGATGTGAATTTCGTATTGTTGAACTGTGAGATCTACGGCGCGATATAGTACGAATTACTGAAGCGCTAGCAAATTAATGCTAATACTACTACTACTCTGAGAACACCCTGCACCAGCGACACACCATCGGGTTGTTGAAAACTTACTATTTTCGTACACTTGGCAGTGTTGAAGATGGATTTCGATCAATGTCACGTTCCGTACGCTGAAATCTACATCAGTGATGTACTTCGTAATCGGCAGCGGATAGAACTAGAGCTGTCATCTTCACCTCCTATGCTCGTGCAGCTGAGAGAAATCAGGCAGTGCTACATAACGCGTACGATTACCACGCCATTACTCTTTCACGCACGCATACTAGTCTTCTCAAATACATGACGTGCTACCTGTTAGCCTTAAGAGAATTTACTTTTTGGATGCGCACAGAACTACATCCAGTACACACAGAACTACATCCAGTACACACAGAACTACATCCAGTACACGCAGAACTACATCCAGTACACGCAGAACTACATCCAGTACACGCAGAGCTACATCCAGTACACGCAGAGCTACATCCAGTACACGCAGAGCTACATCCAGTACACGCAGAGCTACATCCAGTACACGCAGAGCTACATCCAGTACACGCAGAGCTACATCCAGTACACACAGAACTACATCCAATACAAAAAAAAAATTTTTATTCAGAAACCTGTAGGGGCCGGCGGCCGCAGCAGCGCCCTCGTGCTGCAAGATGACGTGCTTCTGTAGCGATGTCCGCCGCGCAAACTTCTTGCCGCACTCCTCACACTCGTGGCAACTCGTGCATCTGAAACTCGAGTCGCTCAAATATTCATGCTTACAGAATTGCATCTAAACACGTTGACCGCGATGGGTTGAACTGTAGTTCAAAATTTAACTCAAATTTTAAGTCAAAATTTGTTATCAAATTTGTAAATATGAAACATTAACTGGGTCCATTAAATAGCATTCATTTTGAGAAAGTGTTAGAAATTTTCAAACGACCCATCGAAGGGTCGTTCGGTAGCACAAAGAGCTTAAGCACGACCCATAGATTGGTCGTATCGCAAGCAACGCGTTAAGCTTACTTCGATGTATCACGTAAAAAATTCTCAAATCTATACACGTGGTGCACTCCACGGCGCTATCCCCAGAATTACTATTCCTAATGTAAGATGCACAGACCAGAGGCTTAGAAATAAATCCATGTTAAAAGTAAAATCTAAATTCTATTTCACAAAATTTCATTTGTTATAAATGAACCAAGACATTCTTGCTTGATAAGCCCACAAAATTGGACCATTAAATAAAATTCATTTCTTGGTAAGCGAGCAGCTACTTGGATTAGATGTTAGTTTAAGCCTCCCCAACCGCTAAGAAAAAGCGTTCCGAAGAGAGGAAGGAGGAAGGCACAATTTAGTATGGAGATAAAGAAGCGTGGAATCTATGCAGAAGGGGAATAGAAACAGTAAGTTGTGAAAGAAGTTTATAAACAAGATAAAAGTTGAAGAAGAAGGGAGTAGGTGCTGAAAAACAGGACAGCAGTGAACCGAAAAAAAAGATGGTCGTTAACATAACAAAAAATTATTTTATTTAAACAGAAAGAAGGCTTATCTAGCTCTCAGCTCGATACCTCATAGATCGTCAAGTTTATGATTGCTGCAGAATTCGAAGACTGAGTAGAGCATTTTGCAACAAATTAATTCCATTAACGTTATCTTCCTCGAAAATTTGAGGTCTTCACACGCTGGAATGTTCCATGGCAGAGACAGTAACGCTCGCTGAGTGCCTCGATCGTTTCTGTAATTCACGAAGTTTACTGCGAGATCCGAAATTGATTTCGTCTATCCAGATGAGTGTCCTACGTGTGGATCTTTCGTTGAACAATTTTACAATATACATTGAACCCTTTACCGTATTTTCTAGCGTTTTTATATATCGATTACAGTTCTTGCCCTTCTGCCTGGAAACGAAACGCCTCAGCAGATACCATTTTCTTCCTGATATCGTCAGTCATCACTGGTTCACCGCCGCCTTTCGTCAGGGGAGTACGTCAGTTCTTCAACCATTCATACGCTGTTTGATTGATCACTGTAAAATTTCTTGCAATTTTATTCCAATAATCATCGGCGACAACGGCTTCAAAATACTCCTTCCGATTATTTCTCGGCTTGTACTTCATTTTGAAGGTTAGGAGGTCGACATAGTGTTCAAACCAGGCCTTCCCTTAACCCTCATAATGTGTGAAAGGAAGCTTTATCCGAAAACATTGAGTTAAATCTCAAACTCCTCATATGTATACCAATGAGTGGTTTTCATGAGGCGTGCTTGATTTCTCTAATGATCTTAAACCCAAATCTGCTGTAAAGCATCTAATACATCAGTTATGGGGAAAGATCAGCTTCTTAATATTTCCTCGTTCATTTTTTCCTATTCACACTTTGTAAACAGGATACCTGAACGCTAAATCGAGTTTACAAATTAGTTTTCATATTCATATTTGTTCATACATCATAAATTTCACAATTTTTATATTAAGGATTTATATTGGTTGAAATTCATACTAAAGTTATTCTAACGTTTAATTTTAATTCCTTGTATACGGCTAGTAAGAGAGCTGCGAACTACACGTGGCACACACACAAAGTTTGTTTAACACATTTCTTGCAAAGTGACCCACCGGTGGTCACTTGGGTAATTTTCATAGTGCTGCTGACCCATCTGCAACCACGAACTCATTTTTTATTAATACTTAATTAAAGCTAAATAAACGCCCGATCCAGTTAATGTTTGCTATTTTCAAAGTTGATTACCACAATTGACTTTAAATTTGAATTGAATGTTGAACTTCAGTTCAACCCATCGCAGTTAACGTGTTAATAACTTCAGTATCACGCGCCAAACTGACACAAAACTGAACTTTGCATGGAGAGAACTCGTCACATTCGTTGGCTAGAAGCTCTGCTTGTAATTTTGCCAGACGAATCCGTCCCACTTGCGCGTATGACGCACTCGAAACATGGAGACACATGCACCTGAACAGATCATTGAGAACAGTTCCATGATGTTTGCCCCATATTGAAAAGCCTCTCATTTTTTACTGCGCGGGTACACTATAGACACGGCCGAAGTGATTTATTGTGGGTATTATTCATTTCCAATACAGGTTATTCATGCATATTTGTGTAGATTGATACTTTCATGCTATTGAATGGAGGAGCATAACATGCAAATTCACAACCTATGGTATTTTTTTATCAAAATGTAAGAGGACTGAGAAGCAAAAGGTAGAGAATTACTTAAATTTACAACGACGTTCTTTCTTTCTACTGACCTCTGCAATCTGCTGCAGAATGCTTGAAATAAGATTTTTAATCCTTTGGCCACTGCTGTTTTGCCACCTACGAGTATTCTATGGTAGAAGTGACACGGGCTTTTTGAAACCTTTCCCTTTTCTTCTTCAAACCAGATCTTTCCTTTACTCTCAAAATGCGTAAAAGGGAGCCCTGTCAGAAAAAATTTATCTATTCTAATCTTCAGCAGATCTCTTTGCATGTACAGTCATCCCTCACCTTACGAAAAACCCAACTAACAAATAATCCAGGTTACCAAACGCCTTTACGTAAAATTTTCGTCTACAAAAGAAAATTTAAGTTGCGAAACGCGAAATCTCAAAAATTCAAATTATACGCACTCGGCTTTGCAGCCGCCCGAATCCCAAAAACGAAGACACACTTGTGAAATCCTGTACTTTGTTTTGAAATTGGTGCGACAGAGTTGCTCTCCCATTGTCTATCTCCCAACACCCCACTGGCCCCCCATTAGCTAGGAGAATGCTGCACCTCCATGATACTCATGATGCTTTTAGTGTGTTTTCGCCTTTCATTTGTCACGGAGTTCTAATATGCATAAAAGACAATTACTGTTGTTTCGTGAGTTTTTCGAGTGTGCTCACTGCTACTTTATTTTTCGATATTCATCATGGGCCCCAAGAAAGTGATTCCCGGTGCGAGTGAAAAGAAGAAGCGGGCTCTGTTGTCAATAAAAGTAAAACAGGAAAAAAAAATATGGCATGCGGTTGAGTGATATCGCAAAGGAATATGGCCGAAACCCGTCTATCATCGGTACGATATTGAAACAGAAGGTTTAATAAACAATTTTCTTTTACTTTTAACACAAATTTCTTACAAAATTGGTATACGTTTATAGTTTTTAAAGAGCTTTGGGAGTAGTACTGGGGGCCTTGGAACGAATCAGGTCATTTACATGTAAAATGCGACTCTACCCACGAATAAATCACGTTACGAAACCACTTCTGGAACGAATTAATTTCGTAAGGTGAGGTATGACTACAAATAAAAAACAGCACATTCGAAATTTTCTTTTTGTCAGAAAAGGCTTCTTTGAAGCTATCCTATTCCTGAGGCTGTGTTCAGAAAGTCATAATCACACCGTACAAAATGTGGTACTCACTCCAACTTTCTAAACTCCTCAACAAACTGAAGACTGGCAGCATTGCGATTCTTCAGTTAAGACTTAATTAAAGCCCGATCTTGGCATCCATTAAAATATTTTTCGACATTTGTCCAGGTGACGTTTTCACATTAAAATTACCTGTACTTTTTCCTAATTTTGAAGTTTTTTTAAGGTGAGCTCTTGATCCAATTGCTTTTACATACTACCTCATTGCATGTTAAGCCCTCTTTTAGGAGAACAACAAACACAGAACGTTTTACGTTAGGCGGGATCTCTAAAACGCAGAAATTAGAGTTTTAGTCATTTTGGCAGTGACTGCAGCATTTCAAAACACGCGGGAGGCGACGGTTACCTATGCTGAGTTTTCATGTGGTGGTGCAGGGCGGGCTTGTGCTGGAACTGTGCAGTGCACACCCCACAGCAGTAGGGCCCAGGCCGGCACCGGGGCAGGTGGTACGTCATGCGCCGCACCGATCTCAGCTCAATCCCGCAAATGCTGCATGTAAACTTCTTCAGCTCCTCCAGTTTGTTTTTATCCCCCACAAGGTTCTGTTCAAGGAAAAACTTGTTTTAATAAAGCAACTGCTAGAGTAGCAGCGAAATAATACTAAAAAAGACAAATCAATCAAATTCTCATTTTTTCAGATTCCATTTTTATGCTTATTTCATTCAAGTTTTCTGAACCAATTTTAGTGCAATAAAAATTGTATTACTAGAGTGTATAAATGAAGGCACACAATTTAACAAAAATGATATGAAGTGAAGCTTTACCTGAACATCAGTCTTCTCACTGGCAGGCTCCAGAGACTTGCAGGAGTGTCCTGAGAAGGACTCCAAGTGCGCAAAAACGCTGGTACAAATTTTGCAGCATAAAAACGGTAGACTTTCTGGTAATTCAACACTGAGATCGCCAGCCAGAAATTTTTTCTGGGGTTCTGTCATTGATGACTCCAGCACCGGGGCACCATTAAATAGATTATTAGGAAGAATTTCAGGGCCTACTGCTGGTGAGTTGAGAATAGTTCGATCAGGCTGAGGCACTTCATAACTAACAGAGTAGGTAGAACTATCAAGTCCCACGGGGAGAGAGCTCTTAGCTATAAAATCTGATGAACCATTGGTGTCTGCCAAATGTGGAGGAGGAGATACTCCGTCATTGTTGTATGATCCGCCTTTGGCTTTTAAAATTTGTGATCCATTGCTGGGGAGAGGGAAATTTGGTAGTGAGCTTCCACTGCTGTATAACACCTGGGTAATTCCATCAGGATGTTGCTCACCATGTACTGCACACTGAGTGTCATTCACAAACCCTTGATGAGCAATAGAGGAGCCACAATCGGCTTCTGCTAGAGACACTTCCATTTGCGGATCATTAGTGGAATTTTTGCAGGCTGAATCACTAACAACTGCATGCAAATGTTTCTCAGCAGCATCACTGACCAAAATTTGATTTGAAGAATAAACACATGCAGATGGATTTCCACAGAGTAAGGGAGCTGCTGTAGTAGAAACTTGAGCAAGATTTTCTGTGACGTTAACATTATTTTCTGCTATTCTTAGTGCTGCACTTGCATCACATGACAGAAAACTGCTTCTTTCTGGAGTTTTCTTTTGAGCTGTGATGCTGTCAAGAACCCCTGCAGGGATTTCGAGTAGAGTTGGGAGGCAGATGCTGTCTCTAGGAGCTAGAAAAGCAATAAAAAGTTGGTTAGCTCACTGGCCTGAAGTGTAGTTTTAGTAAAAATTACAAAAATCAGACAAAATATCTTAGTCTCAATGCAATGAGACAGACAGATGGTAATAGTGACGTGGCATCAAAATTTAAATTCCACTATAATTAATTGAAATACTGCTCATGAAACATGCTTTCTGATGCTTTAAAAAACACAGACAAGCAGCATTAGAGGTTTGACTGATTTGGCAGAAGTTTTCTGCTAACATGAAATATTTTGTTGAGGTATGTGCAACTCAATCAAAAACATACGCTTACTTTGTAGTGAGAAAATAGTTATCGTACTTTTGAGAACCATGTTAATTACATAAAATTCCTAATTTGAATGGCACCTTTACTAATGTAAAATAAATTACAAAAATAAAATTCAAGAACTATTTGATTCAGTCAAGAAGCCTACCTGAGAACCAAGTAATTTACAAATGAGATAAGTCAGAAGTAGTTATTTCAAAGGAAACTAGAGAAATCCTAGACACTCTTACTGAATAATGATAGTACTCACACAGATAACCAAAATTTAATAAAGCCAAAATCATGGAATAAAATAAAGCCCCTATTGAGTAAATCCTTACATCTCCCAAGCTGTGACATCAAAATATTTACCTAAAACTAAATGTCACAGGATGCAGCATTAGAGAACCACTAATAGAATAATACATTAGAAACCAGCAGAAGTTTAACTCACAGGGGAGCTCAGTTAATCTTCTTTGTAGGGATTTCAATTCATCCTGAAAATAGAACCGAACAGCATGTCATAAAAACCATTACACATAAGCACAATATAAATGAAGCTATTATACTCAAAACCCTAAGCAATGATATAACCAGAGAAAATGCAGTTATATAGAAAATTATTGAAGATTTTGAGGTCCATGAAAAACTTGGCATAGTTCAGCAATACAGTCTGATGAAAGTTTCAACATATATAGTTGAAACTCCCCCGGTCTTAGCTTGGGCATCGTCATTACTGTTATAAATCTCAGGGATAATCTTATCAACATTTCTATAAACATGTTGCAGCCGTCTACAAAATATCTATAATTTACCATGTAAGACAAAGTTTATTAGGTATGTCGTTTTAGAAATTTAACCAGAGAGAGATCATACTCCAGAATATACATTAAAGAATTACAAGATAAACCAGATTACACCTTACGTAATATGTCATGAGACAAATTCAATATAAAGGAATCATACTGCAAATGTGTTAAACCATGAATTTAACTTGAAACAGATCACATTTTATATTATATCTTTTGATAAATCTAACAGGGAATAGATCCAATCTCATAGTCTACCATCTTGCAAATTTAAAAAGAAACAGAGCACACAATGTACTATGTCATGTCTTATGAAACATGTAACACTACATATGTCATCTTAAAAGTCTAACAGGAAAATAATTATTGCTCAAACATGTTATCCCATGAATTTAAAATAGAACAGATCAAGCCTTATTTACTATTTCATCCTTTAAATCTAAGCAAGAGTAAACCATACACTGAATATTTTGTCATGAAATACTAACCTGCAAATTTTCAATCAAAGCTGTCAGACAGTCCCTGAAACACATCAAGTTCACCTCCTCTGACAAGAGGGTATACTCCAGACTGGCTTTTGATATGCATCTTCCCTCTTGAATCTGGAAATGACAAACTTCTTTAATAAGTCACATATTTGAAACAACACAAAAATAAAAGGATTCAAACAAAAAAGAAATACATTTAAACAGCTCATGCTTCCTCAAAATGACATTTTTGAATACCTGCCAAAACAAACAATTCTAATTTTATTTCCTGCCATCAAGAAATTGAAAGCTTTATGTCATATACATGGAAACTGTCAAAAGTGTTTTCACCCCACAATGAAAACGCATCGTAAATGAAATTGTGTTGTCTCTCATAATTGCAATTACATGCATCATCAAATGTAGATTAAGCAACATTAGAAGTACATTGCCCTCAATAATTTTTTTTTGACTAGTGACATGGGTATTACAATACTCATATGTGTGTATCATCTAAATGTATTTACTTTAAAAAATTTTAAACACCAATGATATACTATATTTTTGTACCATCTTTATTGGAAATACTGTTTTTCTTTTTTCATTACAATTAGTATTTAAGAATGAATTACAGCCTCAACTTACATAAGCATTTTTTTGCAGCAGGGGAATAATACATCATAGACTAGCATACATAAAATTAAAACAACACATGCTTATTCAGCTAGAACATTTATAAATAATTCCCTCTTAGTAGGTTTGAAGCTGTCTATGACATGCCATCATTACAAGAACAACTCTTTTAAGTCCTACAGCTCTCATTATTCAAAAATCCAAATTTCTTAAATACAATTACTTAAACATAGCTGGTTCCAAAACTTAAAAACATATCTAATAAATTTTTGATAACAAACAATATATTTTTGCTATAGAAATATTATGATAAAACAAATCAGCTTTTTTATTATTCACTTTTGTTCAACTGCGGATTTCATTTTATTTATATTTTACAAGATTGTATCAGAGCATCCAAATTTTATTTACCGAGTAACAGTGTACAGCTTTAACTTCTACTAATATATTTACTTAATACAGATTTGTATATAACAAGCTTGCTGTAGAAAAATAATTATTAGATATTTGATAATTATAGAACTAATAATATTAAATTATTAAACAGAAATACCCATGATCAGCTATCTTCTTAAATACAAATATTGCTAAAGGGCAAAATTACTGCATTAGATATATGAGAATTTATCCAAAAAGGATTAAATACTATAGCTCAGATAACTGGAAAGCTTTAGGACATCCAAAAATATTAGTGTCACTATAAAAAAAAAATTAGCAACCATTCAAATTAATTGAAGCACTTGTTAAAACCATGTAAATGAAGAATAGTTTATAAAATATAAAACACACTTTACATAAATCTCATAAAGCAATTAGATATCACAACTAGTTCGGAATACAACTTCTAACTAGAGCAACACATCTCCTTTCTGACCTTCATTGTACACACTTATGAGAAGGAAGTTAATTACCTTTGACAAAAACAACTGAAGAGCAGTTAGAGTAGATTTATAGATTGAAGAGTGGATGTCAGAATACATGCTAGATTATGGTCAATTACATGTTATTTAAACGACAGAGATGAATTTTCGACCAGTTGAAGAGAAAATTCAAAATGAAACTTGCTTACGCATTTAAAGAATAACTATTACTCATGAAATTTTCCACTTTACATCCTCATTTGAATTAAAAATACAATTATCTGATAAGTTAATAGAATTTAAAGTTGAAGAGGTGCCTTTTTTTAATTGACGAGTGAAATTCTTTTATAAGGGTTTGTTACGTTACGATTTAAATACCATTTTTTAAAATATCAGCTGTTGATTTGTTTACAAACACATCTAAGGACATCGCCAGGTGCCAAATGTCGATCTAATGAATTCTTGTCCTGGATATTAGACAGACAACTCAAACTTGTCATTAAAATTGTACAAATTGAATCACATTAAAAAATATCAGCTCTTCATAATATTAACTAACAACAATTTTAAAATTTACCCACAATGAGATATTTCCAAACCCCAATTAGGTTATTTATATGGGAAAATAATTTGGATCATTTTGCTCATATCAGAAAATCGAATGATGATAAAAAATAGATCTTTTAACTTATATTAGTCTGCTTTCAAAATATCCCTATTAAAATAAAGAGCATCTCTAATCGTTGCTATTTTTTCAATGCAGAGATATAAATTTTATTCTCGAAATAACTGTTTGACGAGGAGCCTATATTGAAAAGACTGCGAAGAATGAACAGAAACAGATTTAATTACTCACAGCTGTATTTGAAGATTTCATCATATAAATAAATTTTTTCAGATACGTAAAATTATGAAGGTTGTAATTTGCAGATTATTTCTCTACAGCACCGGTAATGAGGCAGTGAAATCGTGGGCTCGATCAAATTGTCTATAATGACATTTTACAATGCAAAGCTTCAATGAGTTAAATTTAATTGAAATCGTAATAGCAATACTATTCGAAATAGGTTATGCACATAATGAACCAGATGCAAAGCTTATTGACACAGTCTGATCTCAGAAGCCAGTTCATTCATCGCAACAGAATGATTCTGAACCTTGCTAACATTTGCGCTGAACTTATTAGGCATTGTGTGAGCTCCATCTTTTCGGAAAATGGCACGAGTTTTTAAGTTAAAATCAGTTCCCTGATAAATTTTAACATTCATCATTGACCAACAAACTTTGTTTCAATTCAGATGTGCCGTTATTGAAAGTCTGAAACATTTTTCCTGACAAGACATCGCATCAATGGAAAAACAAATAACTGTGGTATTCCTTCAACGGAAGTGAAATTATTCTTCACCATTGTTTTTTGCTATGCATTTCAGATTGTAATTTAAACAGTCTATGTTGAATGAAATTTTAAAAATGCATGGGTATTTTGTTTATATTATTTTACCCTTGATTCTGAGTATTTTTACAATATTTGGTACCCTACGTGGCCTAGTGGTTGAGAGCACGTACTTTTCACGGAAGGGGTCACTGGTTCGATTTGCAACAAGACTAGCCTGGTAATTCTCCTCATTGGAAAAAGAGACACTGAGGGCTCTCCACTACATTCAGGTGTCGGAAACAGGTACCGGCTCCATCGTAAGATACCGTCACAACGCCCTGGTGTTAGTCATTCGGTATTTGAAAAGCAATGTATAAATCAATACGTTTCAGGCTTGATTGGAATAAAATATCCTTTATCCCATAACATGCTGGTATTTTGTCCGTGAATAAAGGAGATGATGTTCTAGATGTTGAAATACAGGAGTAAATTATGGACCAAAGGCTACGAAGTTCTTGGATAGTGCGACTGCGTCATTTTCAAAATAATTTTTTACTTTATAAGCCGCAGAGCCTTGTCGTTGAGGGCAACTGTGTAAAAGATTAAAAAGATAACATGTTTTTTCGAGAGCACGAATAATTGTAAGCCGCCAGCTATCTCATTAAATTACATCAGTTGATAAACAGGCTTCAAATATGATTTGGACCGCCATGCAATTAAATCTTTTAAATAGTAAATTATATTACATGATGCATGGACAATAATAGAACGTAAATTAGGGAGTAAAGCTATTTCCCCACTACTTACTGCATTCAAAACACAATCATGCATACCTGGGATGCTTCTTCGCTTCACTTGTGCTAGGTCTCTCACTTGCTGTCCTGTCTTCTTAAAATAAAACGGCAACAACTTCGGATGACCTCGACAAGATGATAAAAATTACAATGTTTTGAACTTGCTGGTCCACATCGCACATAGGCGCCACGTTTCCGATGGAAGGTCATTGTGCTACTTCTGCTCACCCGCGTAATGAGTGCCTGTTTTAGTTTCTTTTACAGGACAATTATTAGCTCATGTTAAATTGCATGACGTGACTGGTCAACATGTGTGGTGCACGCGACCTCCACATTGGGTGAAATTTGACCTAAAATCAATATGCGAACCTTGGTAGACGCTGGTCAAACGTCCACTAATGGAGAATAAGCAAAAACATTCTCTGGCATTGTGGTTGAGAAATATTTTAATAATCAGAAAACAACATAAACGTGTATCAAGTTTAATGTCTGTGACCTTAGAAATGAACTTCATGGTACTTGCCACCTAGTTGTTGATTTTATGAGCGCATAACTGTTGTTTTAGTTGGTTTCATTCAGAGTGTTATCAAAGGAAAGATGCTAGAATTACTGGAACAGTTTACTGTATAGAAATACGCTCTTATTTTAATTCTGTGTCAAATTCTTTTCTAATTCTGTCTTAGTCTAATGTGAGCACCTGCTTAATTCATTTGGGACTCCGAATGAGCAAAGTTGGCCAGAAATAATTGACATCAGATTTTGATAGTGTTTTATAGATTTGTGGGGTTCGCAAAATTTCGAGGGAAAGAATTGCAGAATTGGATCCCTCAGAAGCAGTTATGTTAGCCGTTCTTTCTAAGACATGTAAACGGTTTATAAATTGTGTGCATAGTGCTTAGTTAACACTAGGAAGGAGTACGACAGTAATTTAAATGAAAAGATGATAGGAGTGACAAGGAACTTTGCGGGAGTGCTAAGAAATTTGCCATGGTCTCAAATTGAACAGAACGCGAATGGACCAGTGAACTTTGGAATCACGTCTCATGCAGCATGTTTTTACGGTTTCCGTATTCGAGGAGTCGTGAGTGTAAAAACAAGTAAGTGCATTGAAAGTAGTAGAACTGTTATTGATATTTCAATATCCTAAACTAATGGAGACAGCACTTTTCTTTGAGGGACTGCTCAGAGTTGGAGTGAACTTGAAGGCAATCAATTTAAGACATGAAACTGAATCGTTGCAGCAGAATTTTTCTTGACGTAAAAATTTTCGCTAGCATTTCAAGACTTGAACATTCTCCAAAATTGAACACAAAATCAGTTAAAAAATGAAACTCATTTTAAGCATGCAAAATCGTGTATAGGTAACAAACTAAGACCGAACTCCTCGATTTGAACCTAGCACTTCGTTGGGATTCCCCAAATCATAAACATCGTTTTAGAATAGATTCTTTGATAATGTCATTATTGAAGGGACATTATTTCAAAATAAGAGCTCAAAAAACGTAGACAAAATTCCCAAGTGCATTATCAACAATGTGTGAGTTGTTCATACGCGCCACTCAACATTCCGAGGCTCTCCGATTTGATGAGAGGAAGTTCATTTTTGTCGTAGAGAATAAAATTATGGAGAACAATGACAACATGAATAATTTTTCTATCGGAATAATACAAAAAATTCACATCATGTAGATAGTTGGTTGAGGTACGCGAGAGCGGCTGCCTACCTCGGTCAAAACTCATGTGACATTTTCAAGTGACTATAATAAAACAGAACTATTTAATAAGAACTATATGCGTCATTCAAGATGTAGAACCGGGAATAGTGAAAAACTGATAATATGAGGCGTTCTCAGGGACACAAATGTATTTGTCTGACTCATACTGAAACATCGCTCATGAAACCCCAGGTGTCTGAAATGGGTACCGGTCTTCGACCGGGGGAAAGCGTCATGGCGTCCTGGTGTTAGTTATAAGGCATTTGAAAAACCAATGTAAAAGGTGATATGTATCATGCTTCAATTGGAAATAAAGCATCCGTAGATGCCGATGTTTGTTTGTTGTTTTAAACAGGATAAATTTGTTCGTTTCATCAAAATTGCAGACAGCACATCAGACGGCTGCAGGTGTGGTGACAGCTGCAGCGTTGCCACCACATCCGAAATTTCTTTGTTTTCAGCTGCATTATCTGTCTCAGCGCGAACAATTCAGATTTTTTTCTTTTATTCCAAACTACCGCCGAAATATATATGACGTTTCTCGTCTGGTGCTCTACATTCATATAGGTTATGCATTGGATTCAAATTGTTTTGAAAGGTTTTGTCAAAGAATGCAGGAATTCTAGAAGAGAGTCATACAAACATGTGTGAGAGGAGCAGGTGTTCTCTCAGTACCGTGTTTTCCATGACTTGATCTGGGTGATGAGGCTACATGGCCATATCCGTAGTTATCTTCCTTTACTAGACCTGTTTTCTAAGATATTTTAAAGGATTCATTAGTGGAAAGTGAAAAGTGTTCTCTTAGACAAGTTTTAAATTGATTGCTCGAATATTTTGCATCACTCATAAAAATGAACCTCTGAGTTCTTTTGTTTTGTAGTAGATTCGTTCTATTCACTGAGTATTTAATTTCGATGCGAACTTACATTAACTAAAGTGTACACTCTTAGAATTATTCGGTTGAGCTATGACTCCGCAGCCGCTCCGGAGTTGATTCTTCCATTTTTCTTTGTATATGTTTAATGCACATTTCTCGTAATTTCTTTCACAGAACACGTAGTCATTTCAATTGACTGCGAGAAGTAACTTTTCAATAAGCGAGAAAAACTTCAATACGAGAAAAAACTTCTTAGTCCGAGCTATTCCGTCAAGCTCTTTTATGCTCACGGTCAACCTTAAAACACCGCGGAAACTCACAGCACAAGGACTCTACTCAAGCACAAATAATCTTTTATGCTCTTTCCCAAGCGACTCATATCATCAGGTCGCCAAGACTTTAACCAGTGTCAGAGGACTGCTGCTCTCCTCTATTAACTTTACAAAGAAAGAAGCACCACAGCTGTGTCCTAACTCGTGCTTGTGTCTGTGTTGCTGATGTGCACTCAATCTTGTGATCTGCCGGGCGCCCACGCTTCTCCAGTTGTGTGCTGGTGCATGGTATCGATTTCGTACAGCGCAAGACAAGAAAACTTCGCATTTCATCGCCATCAATCTTCCTGGTCAGGCTTATATATGCTTAAACCCGGTTTTGAATCTTCTTCCCTGCGACTGTAACTCCAAATAACATCGGCTCATGCCACTGTTAAATGGTGTTTTTCTGTATGGCTCTCAGAGACAATTGCCATAAAAGATTGAGTTCCATGAAGTCGAGAAACAAGTGCTGCAAGGTTTATCAACTCGCATCCCAGAAAAAATATTGCAGTTATCGAGATGAGATGTAAGATCATTGGACCAGTGCAGTGACGTCCAGATCGAGTTATTTGTACATCTGAATTTATTTCGAATACATTTAAATAAAGTTTTCAATAGGCTACTTTTCTTCATAAATGTTGAAGTTTAGCCTTTTGCATGATCTCATAATAAATAAAAAAGCAAGGACAGTAACTCTCAAATTAACCATTATTTTTAATTAAACAAGAGAATTAAAAACCGAACGTTTCGCCCTCTAAGGTCATCTTCAGCATCTGAAAAAATTGTTTAATAACGTAAGTCCATTTGAAAAAAAAACATTTGAAAATTAAGAAACTATTTGCAATGGATAGGAGGATTGGGGAGGATTTGTTTCTTAATTTTCAAATGTTTTTTTTTCAAATAGACTTACGTTATTAAACAATTTTTTCAGATGCTGAAGATGACCTTAGAGGGCGAAACGTTCGGTTTTTAATTCTCTTGTTTGATTAAAAATAATGGCTAATTTGAGAGTTACTGTCCTTGCTTTTGATTTAATTTTCTTCATTATACTTATAGTAAAGATTTCGGTGTTTTAAAGTGAAACGAAAATTAAAATGTTTAAAAAGAATTATGATTTAAATAAATAATGCGTAAAACTAGAATGAACACAATGTTCATTCTTATTCATACCCATCTCTCTAATCTAATCTCTTGCAAAGCCTTTATTTTGAACAACTGCCTCCACTATTTTTTTTGTAGTTCACCACAAAGTTTTTGCAAACATCGTCAGAAATGAAGAACCACTCCTTCATTACAATTTATTCAAATCCTTCAAGATTCTTAAGTTTCTTGGCATTTATATTTTTCTTCACAATCTCCCACAAACGTATGACAGGAGTCAGATCTAGCATTTAAGTTAGCCAAGTTTGCAAGAATTTATTGTCTTTCAACCATTTCTAAACAGACTTCGCTGCATGCTTGGGGTAGTTATTACGTTGAAAGGCCATTAAAAAGTCCAAGGTCGAGGGCTTCGCCAGGCTGTTTCAAATGTCACAGATAATTTTGGCGTATTTATATAATTTCATGATTTCTTCAACACTCACAAGGCTTTGATTCCACTGGTCCAGAAAATGCCCCAAGATATACGACTTCAGCCACCATATTTACAATTGGAACAGGGTTTTTTGGTTTGAGGGCTTCGTATTTTTTTGCCAGATAAAAGAAATGTTCCTGTGATCGAAAAGGTCAATCATCGTCGTATCTGACTTCAGAATCGGTGTCCATGGGCTTTAAAGTAAGATGAGGTGTTTGTCTTGCTCTATATCCTTTCAGTCCTTCTTTTAAAGTGTTCTTTGCAGTGTTGGTCACGAAATTTTTCTTCCTCCAATACTTAGATTCTGCAACAACTCAAGGACTTTCCCAGTGATTCTCGGTCCTTTGTCAACCCCTCGTCTCACTAATCGGGGTGAAAGCTCCTTTCTTCCTCGTCTTGCAAGGTTCTGAATGGAGCTGAACTTTTTATGCTTCCGTATTATACTTTGAACCGTTGATATAAATACTTCAAATTGCTTCAAATGGTTTGTTGCCCCTCCCATTCTAGTGAGCATCAACATTTTTCCTTCTTAAATCGAAAATGAGCTCTGTTTTCTTCGACGTGTTGTGTTGAATGTTGCTCAAGATGAAATTTAGGAATTTCATGCAAACTAAAGTTAAGAAAGCGTAGTAGAATGCTCTAGAATAAACTGGAATATCAGAGTGGCTAGAAGTGAACATTTTACTACTTTAATGTTGTTAAGTTAGTTTGTTTCACTATTAAAGACGGTGGCGAAAAATATGAAATTGATGTACTAGATATTTTTCTTCAAAATTTGTTTAAAATATAATTTATTGAAAAATGATGAACTTTTCCATCTTTCTATAATACCTCAGACCCTTTCAGTATATGCATTAAAAAAAAGAGTACCCTTTTGAAGGTTTAAAAATATTTACAATAAAAATGAAGAGATACGAATAATTTCGGGCGTTATTGCACGGAAAAAATTGGTCGGATTCTTAATGGGAATTTGAAATACATTCACTTAAAAGTTACTGTATAATAATGTGAATAGAAATATGAGGATAACATTTGATAATTTTTAACTTAGAGGATTTCGATTACATGATCTCGATAGTCGAATAGTTTGAGTGCTGTTGAGAGTTCCACGTTACCCGGAAAAATTTTTTGCAACATGTTTCTATACCTTCAATTCGTTCACTATGACGTTAGAAATTGAAGATAATAACTCGCCTAGAGGCTTGAACCATCTTACGAGGAATGTAATGGCAGCATGTTTATGCTCCCTCAATCTTATTTCGATATCGAATCTTAGGTTGATTCAAAATTATTTTACAACTTTCTTCAGGAATGAACATAAAAAGGACTTACTCTAAACCAAAACCCGGGGGTTTATCTTTTATTTCGCTTGAGTTATAAATTAAATTACTTCCTTGGTTGTCATAATTTCGTATCGATATCGAATCTTAGGTCGACTCAAAATTATTTGACAACTTTCTCCAGGAATGATCATAGAAAAGATTTACTCTGAACCAAACCCAGTGGTTTATATTTTCTTTCACCCAAGTTAAAAATTAAATTTCTTCCTCTTATTTCAGTTCAGAACTTCAACGAAAAAATTTGTGTAGGAGTATCCAACTCTTCTTTCAAAAGGCAATTTCCTCGAGCTTCTGCAATGCCCTATGCGCATGATGATGAGGAGCTCAATTCAGAAAAGAACAAAATTCTTCAGCCGCAGATCAAGTCTTACAACAACGAAATGAGCGTGAGTGTGTAGTAAGCCTTACAAGTATTTTCAGGTGCTATTTAATGGCACAAATGTTCAAACGGTGCCAGGTGTGCGGACACAGGTTAAAGAAATGTCAATCGACGAACATCTGCTGAGAAAACAAGGATTCTAAGATGGAATTTCGGTTCACGACTAGTTAGTATTTCTTATTGGAAAACACTCAAAATGTAACTAACTCGGATTAATGACCCGTTATAACTTGGATCAACATTTCACTAGTCATTTGAATTGGTGTAAAGATTACTGTAATTTTAAGTATGGTTCTCTGCTTATGGTTTGTGGCTGCAGTTGATTTGGAGGTTGATATAAGACAGGTGTCATATCACTGGTGCACACTGTATGTACGTGGGGTGATTCGCGGACTATGAAAAAGTGCCAAAAATGAAAGAATGCAATATTTAAATGTAAAATGCTAATTAGAAATGATGCAATAGCTTATTCTTACGACCAGGTAAACAGAAACTTCCTGAAGAGTAAATTTCTTGTCATTTTTTTTTTGAAGCTGCATTCATGAATTATCATTGCAAAGTCGTTCGAGGCAAATTTGAATGTGTTTTCAAGGATATAATATTGGTTAATTCAAATTGAATGTGTGATATTTATTTCAAATCATTGAAATTGCCTCAAACCCTTTCCATGCCTGTAAATATTAATTCAAGCTAGTTTAGAAAACCAATGTCTTCGGTGTTCGCCATGCCTTTTTTACGAAATTCATTTGATGCGTGCGTAATAAAAAAGTATTTTGAAACAAGCATTAAAGTTTGTTATAATTTTTTCTTTTCTGGTTCTACATTACAGAACTCACTGATGTTTGCTTCATTTTTCAATGCCTTATGCAGTGGATAATTTACTAAGAGAGTATTTGTTCGCACCTAAAATAAGATTGAAATTGATTTAATTTTGGTATGCGCCTCATACTGTTAGCCCCTGTATCAGAAGGAAGTGATCAGATCTCAATCGCTTTTTAAATAAAGTTTTAACGACTTATCAGGCTTCACAGACATTAATTCAGAACTTCTCGAAACTTCGTCGAGATCATGCAATCCACAAGCTTACAGCCATCGTTTTTCGCTGACGTTGTGTGTAACCTCATTCAATTTAACACAATCTCTTTTGCGCAATAATCCTCATTTGCTTTCATCGTTCAAACCGTCTTATCTATTCCCGCCTAATCTATGTTATGCAGTTATGCACATTTATTTTCTGCACTCACTCATATTTTTTTCTAACTTTTTTCCTACGCAATAATTCGCACTCATTTCCTTAGTCCATGCAGTATTTTATTTCATCGTAATTCTTCCTATGCAATAACCCAAAGTTATTTCTATCAGAATGGCGGCTCTGGCATGTCCCTGGTCCCGACCAACAAGTATGGCAGCTCAGAGTCCCTCGAATCTTCCGACTCAGAACCCAGCGTGTCAGTCTGGAGCTCCTTCGGCGCCCACGTCAACTACATCAACGCGGTCACAGGCAGCTCAATGATAGGTAGGGCGATACTTACTCAGTTGATAGCTTGTATTGCTATTTTTTGAGAGTATGGGTTCTTCTCATAGTCTTGCATACGTGTTTGAGTAAAGCTCTATGACCGCAAAAGGTATCCGGAGAAACTAGAAATTTTAGCATTGTACTGAGATGTTGATATTCTTCCAACATTTGCACGAAAAAGCTTTTATTTTATGCATCAAAATGATATCAAAATGCCTTTTAATATTTGCAATTCTCATTATTTTCGAAATTTCGACAATATCATCACATTCACTGAAAGAAACCACTGCACTCAATGAGGTTGTTACTTCTCACAAATCTACTTGGTTTACACCATGAACCTTGCACCTGGTCAACAACCATATAAACTTATCCCTCAATTGTTTTCTTACCAACAACTTCACCAAGAACAATATAACACATTCAGGACACTGAACAATCATCGTATACTTCTACTTCAAATTACGGAAAGTATTTTTTTGTACATGGAAGCACTAGCTGTCACTCGTTGAATACATATTTTATTTTTAACAAACATCGGCATCTTAGGATGCTTTATTTCCAATCAAGCCTGATACATATGATCTTGAGCATTGGTTTTTCAAATGCCTTATAACTAACACTATATATAGGACACCATGACGGTTCCCCCGTAAAGCCAGTACCCATTTCCGACACCTGGGTTGAGTGGGGTATTGTGCTTGAGCTTTCCTTTATACCCAACGGAGAAAATCGCCGTGCCAGCGCCGGGATACGAACCCTCGACTCCAACATGCAAGGGCGATGCCCTTAACCACTGTGCCACAGCGAGCACTCGCTGTTGTGCTGTTGTGCTTCATAATATTTCGCTAGCGCTGGACTACAGGCAAAGCGAAGAGACAGTATGAAAAGAAATTATAAACAAACGCTGACGGTACGAACGTAGATCGTACTTTCTTCATGAGCAACTCAGTTGTCCGTTTTATGAACGATGCAGTTGTGTTACCAGTGAGTCGTAATTGAAATTATCATCTGTTCATTTTCCTGTGCCTGTCTCCTACTCTCTGACCGACCTCTTTACGCATGTTTTTTCCATGATAGCGTGAATTCGTTTCCTCCGTCAACAAGCTCTATAATATTTCGTTTTACCTTGTTCTAGAAGGGAAACCGTGCCAGTAAGTTAGTTAAACTCCTGCTCAAGTTTTCATCATTTTTTAAATTTTCCCCTAAGAAGCAGTGCGGACGGCAACTCAGAGTGAGCTTCTTCTTAAAATCAAGCGCATGTTTCCGACAAGCTCTAAATATCATCGTAACCTGAAATCTGTTTTTCCTTAATTTTCCAGCGATGCCGTTTGTGCTGCGGGAGGCGGGGCTTATTCTGGGCGGGGCACTGATCGTGGTGGTTGCCCTCATCACGGCCGTGTCGCTGGTGCTGCAGATCAGCGCAGGCCGCGCCGTCAGAGCCAACACTTACCAGGAGACCACCGAGGCCCTCCTCGGCAGACCTGGCTTCATCCTGTGTGGCTTGCTGCAGTTTGCAGTGCCCTTCTTTGGTAACGTACTGCTAAATTATTCTATACTATACGAGAACAAACACTTGAGTTCATTGTAGCGTTGCTTTATTTGGCTATTGCCTTGAAACACTCATACTCAAGCAAGCTTCATATCATAATGTCTCGCAGTGCTCGCAGTGACACAGTGGTTAAGGGATCGGCCTTGCATGTTGGAGACGAGGGTTCGTCTCCCGGCGCTGGCGCGGCGATTTTCCCCGTTGGGTATAAGGGAAAGCTCAAGCACAATACCCCACTCAACCCAGGTGTCAGAAATGGGTACCGGCTTTACGGGGGAACCGTCATGGTGTCCTATATATAGTGTTAGTTATAAGACATTTGAAAAACCAATGCTCAAGATCATATGTATCAGGCTTGATTGGAAATAAAGCATCCTAAGATGCCGATGTTTGTTTTTTCACAGCGATGATGAGCTACAACGTAGTGGTGGGGGATTCCTTACCTAAAGTATTCATGCGCATGGGGGACCTGGCTCCAGGTCACATCCTCCTCAGCCGAGAACTGATTATCACACTCATGACCTTCGGGGTAACTTTGCCTCTGTCGTGTTTCAGGTGAGTGGCTCCCTGTACTTGTTGTGTTTGAGGAGTTCAGTTGAAATTCCCAAAGAGTACAACAACACATGCTGTAATGTAAAGCAATGCAGCGGCTCAATGTAACTGCTGAAAATTATTTACCATCAAGTTAGATCAAGTTTGTCTTCGCATCGAGCTACAGGCAGGTAAATTCCTACAATTTTCATTCATGTGAGGGAAATGTGAACACATCTTCGTCGTAATTAGTGAACTGATTTACTATAGCCACGACAATGTGCTTTTGCCATTTAGTTGCTACTGAATTTTGAGACAATTTTTTTTCCTGAAGTATTAAGCAAATGCAATTCAATTTTCTTGCGTATGATTTATACTCTGCACTAAATTTTTGTCAATTTCGTAGCAAAGCTACTATGCTTAGGAATTGGATATGTATTAACGATTTTCATTCCCTCATGCAGGAATATTAAGTCACTCGCGAACGCATCGATCGTCTCAATTGGCATCCTCATCATCATCGGCGTGAGTATCGCCGTCAGGGCTTCTGCGATGAGGGATCTCGAGTAAGTCCACGAATTAACTTTAACTATTACATTGTTCTTCTTAATATATCTGAACGGGTCAGTAGTTTGCTTAAATTTAAGTTTCTAATTGTTCTTCTTGAATTGAAGCGGATAGGAGAATATCGAACCTTTAAGTTCTAATGTTTCTCTCTTCTGGTTGCATGATTTAAGTAGCATTGACTCTCATGCTTGGAAATTATCTAGCAGCTGCAACAACTGCATTGAGTGAAATTGTGAAAAATTGTTCAGCAACTGTTACAGAAGTTGAGAATATTATACGCGGTGTGCGTCGAATTCGTAATTTCAGTCGTCTGCACAGTAATTATCAGCAGTAATTTTGATAAGTAATGATTGTAGGGTTTGGTTACTGCTATATAAATTATAGAACTTCACTCGCAACTTCATGATTGCCTTTCGTTTGATCAGATGCATTAGCATGCATTAGGGTTGAGTGTTAGATGAACAGATATAAATAACAGAAGTTTCCCTAACTATTCTGTTTAGTAAGATACTTTTCCATTGAATTATCAAACATGAATAGTTATTTTTAATAGAAATCACATAAACTAACTCCCTTTTACGGTTACTGGAAGATAAAAGCTAAATATTTCTTTTAAATTTAGAGACCGGGTCTAGCATGAATTGTTAGTCACCTGAATATTTTAGAGACCTGGTCTAACTTTATCGCCGAAGCATCTATAATTTTGGACGCCCATACAAGTGTAAGCTTTGCACTGGTGTACAAAATTATAGAGACCCGCCTAAATATTTACAGTGGGTATTGGTATCTAAGCAACACTCCGCACCGCACCTTTGAATTGTAGCGTTTCGTGCTTTTTTCATTTTTTTCTATTGCTGCTTCATAAAGTGTAATTAAAATTCTACTCAATTCTGATTCTAGTCTATTATCAACTGTTGTTAATTCCTTAGAATTCTTTTAACCGAGAACAATTTGGATTCAATGATTCGTTCAGCTAAAATACGCAAATTTTACCCAAAGTTTTATCCACTCTTCAGCCTGAGACATCAATACTACCGTCCTTGCTCTTGACCGTTCCATCACCAAAAGCCAACATTTTAGAAATGAACAAGTATTTTTACTGTACATCACGTTGGAATACTCTCAGTAGTCAATCTAACTTCTCTTCGTCAATATTCTCAGCATTCGATCCAACTTCTTTTCACAATATTCTCAGTATTCGATCTAACTTCATTTCATCAATATTCTCAGCATTCGATCTAACTTCATTTCATCAATATTCTCAGCATTCGATCTAACTTCTTTTCATCAATATTCTCAGTATTCGATCTAACTTCATTTCATCAATATTCTCAGTAGTCAATCTAACTTCTCTTCGTCAATATCTCAGCATTCGATCTGACTTCTTTTCACCAATATTCTCAGCACACGATGTAACTATTCTTCATCAATATTCTCGGCACACGATGTAACTACTCTTCATCAGTATTGTCAGTGTTCGATCAAACTTCTCTGGCACTCGAGAAGTATAAGCGGCTTGCAATTTCACTGCAAGTTGTTTACGAGAGTTGCTGCAGCTCTTCACAGAAGTTTCGGTATGAATATTATTTCTCTTGGAATTCGTGAGCGAATATATTTTGGCTGTGCTAGAGCATTGTTATCATCGGATACATTAAGTTTGGATTTTATAGCTAAAGTTTTCCGAACGAGCTCATCGCATTCGTGTTATATTTTGAAGATGTTCTCTTGGTTCCCTTGAATGTTAAATTTGATAAATTGTTTCTCTACTAATTAATTTAGCCCCACCTCATCAGAAGTTCTTTTAAAATTGAACTACTCCTAGCTTAAAAAATTTATACTAAATTTGGGCTTTTTTTCCGCTCCTTTTTCTTTCTCAATGTATTTCGGTTCTGTATCATTTGAGCTTAGATACGATAACTATTTAATTATGTTATATTTAATTATAATTATAATTATATTTCAACCCTGATGGAGTTAAATGAGCTCATTAAAAAAATTACTAACTTTGATCATATTCATGCATTCTTATCCTTTTCGCATTCCTTTCCCCACACTGTTTAACTTTTTCGCTTAGGCATCAATGATTTTAGCTGGCCAGTACATAAGCTATACATGGGGGGCTAAAATCGGCGAAAAAATTAAACTGGGTATTTAATTCAAGCGTGCAATTCTAGAGTATAAGTTCAAATAATGTTCATTATAAGGTAAAGGCAAATATCTCCATATATTCGGATTAAGTTCAAAATTTGAAAGAACAATAAGTTTATCATGTTTTAAATTTTTCTTTCACTACACTCAGCATTTCACCGCTGATGTTCAACATTCAACCCAGTGGGCATGTTTTTAGCATTCATGTGCTCAGTAAATATATCTTTGACTGATTTATAATTTGCGCGTGCAGAGGCATGGGCTCAACAAGAGAAATTGTGATGTTCGCCTCCCAGTTGGGTCCAGCTCAGGCCATCGCTACCTTCGCCTTCTGCATCCACCAAATCTCGTTCACCCTCTACCGCTCTCTCGATGAGAGCCTTGAGCGCTGGAACAGGGTACGAAACGTCGCGCACGATAGTAATTATAGCGTAGTCTCAAATAATATCGTGTTTTAGACGTTTCGAAACAACACACGATTTTAATTGTAGTGTAGCCTTTATTAGTATCGTGTGATAGACTTTTCGTACCATCACACGATAGTAATTATAGCGTAGTCTTAATGAACGTTTTAACTACTCAGAAAGAATGGAATGTCAGTAATTTGTCTCCAAGTCAATTTATGTTGTCCTTGGTAGATGACGAAGCAATAGAAACACGGTGAAAAATTGTTTCTGCAGCTTGTTGATTTTTGAGAAAAAAATAGGGGATCAAGCTTAATGATATTTCATAGGGTCTCGGTGTGTTATAAAAAATTGTTTTATCCGGTAGGTAATAACGTTTGTCTTGTTGAAGTATCTTTATGTACATTCATTCATGTTACTCCGTTTATTGCAGACGACTTACGTGGCCATGGCCGTCGCTTCCGGACTTTGCCTCTTCATCGGGCTAAGCGGCTATTGTTCCTTCGGGAGACTGACTCAAGGTACATTAGATTTAACGTAATGAACTGTCGCTGGTTCCATCTCCAAATAATAAAACATGGAATAAAATACCAATGTCTAGCATCGGTAAACTTACTCGCTCAAGAGATGGGAAGTCAGTGAATCTAACACGGGATAGCCAGATTGGGAACCAAAACAATTGAACTTCTCCTATTGTGAAAGAATCTTGAAAGCTTGCTTGATGACTATAAGTAGTTAACCTGTGCTTGATTTAGCCTGGGTGCTGAGAACATCGAAGAAATTCATGATAGTTCCTAAAATAAAACAATCCCACTTTTGCCAACAAAAGCATTTGCATAGAAGGAAAAAATCATCACATCTTTCATCAATAATTGAGTCAATAGTGATATGTTTCGTGTTCTGTGGACATTGACATCATTCAACTGCAGGTGACGTGCTGGAGAACTACTGTTTTCACGACGACCTCATGAACGTGATGCGAGCCCTCTTTGTGGTGACGGTGCTGTTCACGTATCCCTCTGAGTGCTTCGCCGCCAGGGAAGTGATGGAGACTACTTTCTTCAGGTGGGAGCTCTCTTGTAGTGATGAAGTGTAAGAGGGAGGATTTTTGTAATTGGGTCTTCTAGGGTGACATGTAGGAATGAAAGGAGCCTATTATATACTCATTTTATTTCGAAACTTCCTAACGAATAATGAAACTGATGACATCTGATGATTTTAGAAATAAAACTGCTTCTTCGTTGAAACATTCATTTTCTTCCATTACGATGTTGAAATAATTCAAAGGAAAGAGGAGAAACAGTGCTGTTTTTCTGCAGACAATAAAGTAGACGACCTTCCAATTTTACTCTATAAAGCTTGGAAGAAAAGCACCGTAAATCCTTCTGCCACCATTATTCGAGCATGTTTTGGATGAGAATTGAAAACGTTCAAGCTTATTCTTAAGCACGACAAGCAATTTCTCTATTATTATTGATTTCTCTATTATTTTATTATAACTCCGTGTTTTGTTTGATCAGGGACCGCCAGCCTCCCCCTGTCTGGCGTCACTATAGCGTTACACTCGCACTCGTCTTGCTGGCTATGTTTCTGTCCTTCACAACCAAATGCCTCGCGTTCGTCCTACTGCTGACGGTGAGTTGTGTCACTCGACTGATGCACACCTCAGTGACTCGTGCAACTCATCTAATGGCGCATGCCTGTTTGAGAGAGAATATTTCTCAATTTACAACACCTCATATGTTCATGTTGTTCGTACAATAAGGTATTTTTCTTCAACTAAATTATCAGCTGTCGATGTTATTCCTCCCATGACTCTCAAACGTTAGTTTGCGTTGCAGTAGTATCGTATGACGTTTAATTTTAATTACTATATTTTCATGGTTGCGTGTTAAGGAGATCTTGGTAGAGGGAAAACTAGAACTATACTCTTGTAGTCTTACGAACCAGTTGGGTTGATAAATATTGTTCAAATACGAGTAATTTTATATTCGTACATGTTAAAGAATAAGTATATACAATATAACAATTAGAACACCTGATGTTTTGTCTCCAATCAAAAGGCAATTTTAAGTTAGAACTTGGGTCTGACCTGAGAGAAAATGAAGTGTATATCAAATGGAGGAAGAGTTATGAAAGTCAGATACTCTCACGAAATGATGCTGTGTTTGCAAAAATGAAGATTTCAAGACTGCGTGTGTTTGATAATAGTTAAACTGAGGGAAAATTTAGAAAATACCTATACCAGCACACTTTATCACAGACAAGTTTAGGTTCGCTTTAATTAATTTTTCATTTGTGACGTGTGAGATCCACATTTTCAGTAAATTATTTAGAGGAAATAGCTTACAATAAATTGAATAGGCTGAAGCCAATAAGAAAATTTAGTCTCATCTCATCATCACGCAATAAACGGAGTACAAAGCGCTCATTGAGAAAGTTATCCTTTTAAAATAACAAAAACGACCTTCTCTCATTCATTTTCACTCAACATTGTTGTGCGGAATGTAATCGATAAATGCACATTTTTAACGAACAGAATAACTTAGAAGATCTTAAATTTCAGGTAATATTTCTCAAGATGACAGTTTAGCTAACACACTGAACTAAAATATGGGTGATTTTCAGGGATTATTCTTCTCATGCCCTCTGGCGTTCATGTTACCAAGCGTGCTGTTCATCAAGTCAAACAGAGCAGACCCTACATTGTCACGTAAAAACGTCCCTGCTCTCATCCTGCTGGCCTTCAGCGCGGCGGTGGTGATCGCCGGCATCATCACCATCGTGGTTGACTACGATACAGTGAGCACTTGCTCAGGAGGAGAGCAAATGCATTACTGCTATGCTGAAGTCAACGGCACGGAGGTCCAGCTCGCGTTTACGATTTTTAGCTTGAGTCCGTCTTTCGTCACGTAACATTTCCACCCTTCGTTACTCTAAGTCGAATAGAATGAAAAATTTTGTCGAAGTGTTTGAAAATGACAAGTACTTTTGTCGACAGTGAAGGGTATGAAGAAGGGAGTTCATCTTGCGGAAATGATGGCTTTACTGCTGTAACGAGTGGACCAAAAAGAAGCGGCATGTGTTAGCTGGAAAATTGTTTAAATTTACGACACAACACCTCGAGGAACCTTCGCTCAAGTCTCATGTAATAGTGTGAAATCATTTTTTAAAAGGCATAAAGTTTCTCCAAACTGATTCTGTACCATAATGACGAATATAGACCCACAAAAAAAGACATGAAAATAGATAATTGATTTTTTGCATTCAAGTCCTCATTTATTGAAGTTTTCGAAAAAATGCTATATTGTCTTGTGTTTTTAGCCGTATTTTCTCCACGCTGCATCTCATATTTTAAAGAAATGAAAATTGTACAGTGAAGGCTTTTCATTTTTTGATGAATTTAAATATTCTCTAGTGTACCTGAGAATTTAGTAAAGTATTTTCTTTATTAGTGCACCTTCAAGAATATATAAACATTTTCATTTTTCTATAAGTAATGTTCATGTGTGACGTAATGAATTTTGTGTTGACATTCTGTGAAAAAAGATGATCTTAAAACTAAAGTGTCAAAAATTTTAGTTGCAATGTTTTTCTGTGTTGGAGCGTTCGTTTGATATCCTGTGAAAAAAGTTCCTCTGAAACTATACTGTCCAAATTTGGTTGCTGTTTGTTGATGGGCTCGTGTTCGTTCCTGCTGAACTCCAGGGCAAAGCAACGCGTAAGAAGTTTCATTCACAACTTTCTTCAGATTTGTTTGCAGCATTTGATCTCTGGGGAACAAGAACTAAACATTAATTTTTCAAAACACTTTTTAAAATTTTGATTAATTGAATATTGTACACGAAAACGATGAAGATGTAAACACGAGATCGTACAGTGAAAAAAATTGTATAAGGAAAGGTGAACTAAATGGACAATACTTGTACACTCTTCATATATATTTACTAAACGAATTAATTTAGACCTAAGTATCATGTTGAATGATTGAAATAATAATTGTATGAAGCTGCTTTCAAATTCATTTGTAGACATCCATTTTAACTTCGAATAAATGAACGGTTGTCAACATATACAGGATTATTATAAATCAAAAAATTTCTTATGCCTCAATTTAAGCTTTGACATCTACAAGCTTTTCTCCTCAGTGAGTTTATATATATATAATTTATTATATATATGTATAATATATATTACTTATTAATAAACCAAATAAAATTATATTTTAGACAACACTATTTCTTGTGGTTAATCGTAAAGGTTAACTGTATTTTCTGACTCGGTCCCAGTACGTTTAATACGGCCCCTGAGTCAAACGGACAAGAGTTAATTAAAACTTCCTTGAGATAGAAATAATTCTTAAAAACAAGCAATTTTGCTCGAAATCAGTAGGTCAGTTGACTGTAGATTTCTTAAGATGTGGAAAGTGCAATGAAGTTGCTTTGCAACGCCCTGAGGGTTGTGCCTTGGTTTATGAAACCTGCTCTGCTGCAACGTTGATTCTCCTGTTTTTCTTACGTAGTAGTTTTATGTTCTAAGTTATTGATTTTTAATGGTTTGATAAATGACAGATTATTAAAACATTCACTTCTTGTCGAACGTAACTTAAATCAAATTTGAATACACAAATATTTACGTCTCGTGATCACTACACTTTAATTATCTGCAGCCTGAGAGTGTTTCCATCGTGATTAATCATTTAACTGCAGTGTTTCGTTTCTGTTGTTGTGCTATGGGATTTGGTCCGTGTGTGTAAGTACCGACCATCTATCCTGGTGGCTTAAGATTATTTTAATTTTAGAACAAGCTTTATTTGTGTCATCGGAGGACCAAAAAACAACCGAAATTAATCGAATCATTTACCTGAAACGAAAATATTTAATTTGCCAAACTTCTGTACTAGGGCCGTCTGGCCTTTTGGTGCCTCCTCAAGTGTAGGGGAAAACTGAACATTTTTAACATATCATATTATCGAATCTACCTAAGGTGAGTAAGCGTTAGAAATAAAACTATGATGAACATTAATTAATAATGTTAGATCTTTGATAAACCAATTTTTTTTCATATAGGAATCATTTAAATATATATTTACCTATTTATTTTTATGTTTCATTTTAATTAAAATTAAGTAGAGGCCTTATTTTCCACTTATGTCAATTTTTCTTTCATACTTTAATTCGTAAATCTATTCAACTAAGATGTCGTTTGAGCTATCATGCAGGAAAATTCGTAAAATGAAGAAAACAAGCATCATCCTACTCATTTATAGCTGTTACCAAGTGTTGTGCAAGCCGTGTATCATTTGTAAAGAATGGCCCGGAGAGTAGGATCCTTAACTCTTAAGCTTTCGAGGTTACTTATGCTTTTACATGATGTAACTACACCCTCGCGTATCGTGTAATATTGGGACAAAAAAGGAGTCTTTCGACCGACTGGACTTCGGTGCAATTCACCAATCACACTCCAGAGGAGAGTAGTACAGCATGTCTTCAGTGTTCCGAAATTGCTTCGTCTTCGTAAAATATTATTTGATTTGAATTACTGATTTTTGGTTTAGTAATTCAGTCTAAGTTATTTTTAATATTTCCATTAAGGCTCAATTTTTCTGTTTCCCTCAACATCTACCGTAACGAAACAATAAGCGGTGTACGTCACTGCAATACGATGGGTCGCCGAAAAGAAAGCAGAATCGGTGAAGGAAACGATATGACATGTTTGTTCATCATTTGCTAATACAAGCATCAATAGCAAAAACAGGAGCGTGCGCACTCGCTACAGAAAGACAAAGATAATAAAGTTTCGTCGAAGATTTTCTAACTGTACTTGGCTATTAAATGCTTTATACTTTCAAACCAACAACTGCTGAGAATCCGTCGTTTCTGGTGATAATATGTAAAAGCAGATGCTCATGAAGTTCCAATGAAATAAGTTAAATCAGAGAAATTACCACGTCTAAGGAGGCCTTTCCTCATGTGCTAGGTGAAGACATAGACTTCTCTTATACAGGGTGCGCCAGAGAAACTTACTTATTTGGAAAAATTCCCGCGCGGTGAGTTGAGCGGGTAGAGGGGCGAGAGGGGGCGCATCTGGAGATGGAAGTTCCCAAGTTTGTTTCTCCCGCCAGTCAGTTGCCATCATGCTCTGGTCTAGAGAGCAGCGGGCCTTCGCAGTCGAGAGCTTCTTTTCTAACGGTCGCTCAATTGTTGCTACGCAACGTGCCTTCCGCGCTCGCTTTGAAATTTGACTCCATGCGATTTCTTTTTATGGGGTTATTTGAAATCCCTGGTTTATGTCGATCGACCACGGACCATAGCACACCTCAAGAACAACATTCGCGACGCCATTGCCAACATACCGATTGATATGCTGCAAAGAGTGGATACGAATTTCAAAAATCGACTTCATCAGTGTATGCGCAATGGGGGTCGCCATTTATCCGATGTCATTTTCAAGACAACATGAAAAAAAATTAGGATATTGTATTCTCATATAAAAATAATTTAAAACAATAACTGAAGTACTTTTGTTTTTATTGACCTTTCAAATAAGTAAGTTTCTCTGGCGCACCCTGTATTTGGGTGTCTAATTCGCCCCCTAAACGATGTGTGTTTACATCATTAACTATTCACCCGGTCCATCGCTGTTTGCTCATGTTTGCAGCCCTTCACACTCTTGATGTCTTTTTTCTTGAGTGAGTGGCTGATAATGCCGGTATAAGAGAGAATTTTGCGGCACTAGTAGAGCTTTGTTCATCACAGGCCAAATTTGTACCGAGTAAGAGGCTGTGTACAAATTTATCACTGTTTACTAAGTCTGCGATACATTTTATTAAGTCGTCAGGGCTGCTTCATGTCATCTTGTTTTCACCACGTGCCTTAATTCAGCAGGAATCCTATAGTGTACAACACTGCTATCGTCTTCCGCTGCTCTGGAAATCTGGAGTGAAACAATTGAGCCTGTAAAGAGATGCAAATAATATTTACTACATTTTCTTATTTCTTCGATTATTCTATCTTAGAGTTTGAAAGCAAAGAGCTTAATAATATAATTTTTGATTACCTTCCTCGTGTTTCTGGAACCTGAACTAAGGAAATATACATAGATTTAAAGCGAAATAGACATCCATTGACCAATAAAATTTTATCATTCATTGTTAACCGTCGTAAGAGCGTCATTGAAGTTGTGAGTGTCTATCATCAAGAATTTACGACTGCCACTGAAACATATGTGATATTAGTTGGCCTTTCAAGATGTTATGATAGAA
Organism: Platorchestia sp. MABIK; assembly: GCA_014220935.1. Lineage (NCBI taxonomy): Eukaryota > Metazoa > Arthropoda > Malacostraca > Amphipoda > Talitridae > Platorchestia > Platorchestia sp. MABIK. The sequence continues at coordinate 96,196 of JACJUY010001707.1, read as the reverse complement.
TGTTGCGATATTGGTAATTATTCGAACCCACTGAAAATATAATCACCATGAATAACCCCCAACTCGCTCTTGAATTACATGTAAACTCAATCGGTTTCTGCTTCCTTTGAAGTAGCGTACAAGTTCTTTATGGGTAAACTTGAATTCGTCTCAGCAAAAGAAGTACATCTAACTTTGTTGAAAGGAGAGCAGAACTTTCACTCCCTTCGTCGAGGGTAATTGAACCGAGACAGCGTCGCTCGTGCTTCCATGCAGAGGGAAAACCGACCATCTCACCCACTCACTTCCAAGCTCAGCAAGACCCCTGACTTCATCGTGAGATCGATAGCGATTGCAGCGCCATGTTTTACTTGACGTTCCGATTGAACTAGAGTGGTCTATTGAGAAATTAAAGCTGCAATTTAAATACAGAGCTCTAACTTTAAGTTCGATCGGTTATTTGTTATTATGAACTAATATACATTGAAGACTACTTTCTTTATTGTGCTGCGAATCCAAATTTGAGTGTGTTCACGCTACACAGCTTCCTAAGAACAGCCACAGCATAAAAATATTAAAACAAGATGGAGCAAGATGTGCGTAGTAAATTGATGTTTATCCAAATATTACCAGACTCAAAAATGTATAATAACCGATGCGAAAATAAACTCCTAGGGGACTCTAGTTGCTGCCAGTTTTTGCAAAGTAAGTTCGCACATTACAATATTATGGAAATTATGAACATTACATCATTACGATATCAAGCAAGGTAACCATGATGTAGATGTAGTAGTGGAATTTGCCACAGAGGACACAAATCAGTCGTGCGGCACACTGCTAACACAGCGTTTACAACCCACAAGCTACGGGAGCTACTGAAAGCTCAGTGGCTTATTTCGCTGCCGAAGCCACTGGCCCACTGCACCTTGCAGTTTTCCTCTAGCGCTGATGTCGGTCGGAAGTGCACGCAGCAGCTGCATGTTTTCTGTGAAAGTATTAGTGTTGCTCAGGAATACGTTATTTTTTTGGCGTGATTTATGTATTTTATTATTGAGTTAGAATGCAAAGTGACCGATACATATTATTAATCGTCAAATTGATGACAGAGGCCTTCTCAATAAATGTGCGAGGTAAAACATTTGCTTGAAAATATTAACACTCGATATCTACACAGAAACGGAAGCCTCACTGAAAAAATTGCAGTGTTAGATTGATTTTTTTCACGTCAAAATAAAATGATCATAACTGGAATTGTTCATGAATAAGAAATTTGCAGTTCATTTATATTACATGCTCATGAAGGAAGTGTACTACTTTGGATAACTTAACAAGTATGCACCAAGATTTTCTTCCGTAGGGAAGCAATTCAAAATTCAAACACACTTTGAGAATGAACTTATAAGAATAGAAACAATCAAGACTGTTACTGCTCGAGAAAGAATAGTCTATCGTTGCGGAATGAACGCTTTTTTCGCATTTCATTTTCTGAGTAGTTAATCGCGTGTTATATTTTTTGGATTTAAACATCAATTTTCACCATCTGTAAATTTATCAATTATTTTTCAAGGGACTACTATTGCTCACGTTTTTGAACAGCTGAGAGCAAGACATTCACAATTTTTGCTTACTTTTGATACAACGGTTAAACTTAAATAGAGTCAGCTCATTTGATTAGTCTATTGCACGAAAGTCAAAATTACAGGGTGAACTTGTGCTATTAAGTTGATTACTTCAAAATTCAGGTTGATTACAGGGCGAGAACTTCAAATGTAGTTATCTTTCGAAAGTGACCATTGATTTTGCCTGCTATTGCATAAATTAGTCATCACCCATGAAATGAACCACTCGAAAGTGATCCCATTATAAACATGATACTTGCTCGTTCAGAAAAAGTTCAGCTAAATTTGATACGACTTTGATGTGAAATTTAGGTCATTTTCGGTGTTCAGACGTGGAGCTCGCGACATCGACGGCAGTAGAAAAACGCCTAAAAACAGTGCAAAATTCGCCAGTTGTCTCGGTGTAGATGTTCCTAATTCATTGAATATTTGCATTATTTAATTATAAATAATGAAAGTTGTTTTTAATTCATTGGATATTTATATTATTGAGTATAAAATGACGAAATATGTTCCTAATTTCTTGTATATTTATATTATTTAGTTTAAAATGATGAAATATGTTCCTAATTTCTTGTATATTTATATTATTTAGTTTAAAATGATGAAATATGTTCCTAATTTCTTGTATATTTATATTATTTAGTTTAAAATGATGAAATATGTTCCTAATTTCTTGTAGGTATACATAATTTAATAAAAGATAATGTAACATATCATGGATATTGCTGAAAAACATGGATTATTATGCAATTTTTAGACATTTGTGAAAACAAAACGTTTGCATGAATTACTTATTTTGGCTTATGTAATATTATGTTTATATATTGAAAACTACATAGCATAGTGGCTCGCATATCGATAACTGTGCATGCCAGTCTGGTACCTGAGTTGCCGCTGGGTAGTCTGAGCGCTACAATTTTTGGCGAATTCTTCATGGAATTCAAACAAGTTATTTTTTAGATTTCCACTAAGGGGACCATATACTGCAAAGAATATTTGCAGTATATGCAAAGATCATTTGCTGGAGAAGAATTTACGAGTGATTATTTAGTTGATCAAATAATAACTTTAGGCCCTGTCATTATTTTTTTAAAAGTCAACTAAATGCGACGGAAGCCTGGTGACTTCAATCAACGCTCAAATGTGCTGAGATTTGTAAAGGCCAATTTTTTGCCTCGACTTGCCGAGGTCGCAAGGCAGCGATATTTCGAAAAAGTTGTGTTTATAACTTGCTTAACACGTTAACCGCCATGGGTTAAACTGAAGTTCAATATTCAACTCAAATTTAAAGTCAATTGTAGTAAGCAATTTTAAAAACAGCGACGTTTACAAGGTTGTGCCTTTATTTAGCTTTAATTAAGTATTTATGAAAATAGAGGTTGTGACTACTGGTCAGTCAGCAGCTTTATGAAAATTCTCTCTGGCTCACATGCAAATTAATGTGTTATGGAGAAAATTATTCCAGTCGCGCGCACTCAATGTACTTTGAGTCCAACAATGAATTACTTGGATGACAGGGAGTAATTTTGGATCATCTGAAGACTAAGCAGCCACGAACTTACACCTGGAGGAGTGGCTGCCCGACTTCTAACACCTGATGAATAATCACTTCAAATGTTTATTGCAGCCTTAGAATATTTAATTGAAAAAACTCTGCATAGATGAGATATTTTTATACGCGTGAAAGTACATAGGACACGATATCATAGTTTATTAAAGCATTCTTTTTGCAAAAGGAGGTTTGCATGAGATGTATGAGTGTAACTTGAGGGATCGACTGTTCAAATCAAAGTGGTTGACAATTTTTAATTTTGTTGTAAACGAGTAATAAATTTTTAAAAACCCATAAAACTAAGTTTTTATGAGCTCAAAAGAGTTAAAAAAAAATCGTTTTAGTGAAAATCAAATACTTTTTATGAAATATTCTGGTATGAGTACAATAAAGAATATACATGCTTTCTATGTAATAGCAGATTGAAGCTATAATTTATGTGACGTTTAAAATATACTTACTATCATGTCACAACCGTGTAGAAAAGCGCTTCAAGGGTTTCATGAAAGCCTCTTTTTTACTTGGAAATATACTCGGTTGAAATGGTAAAGAAATGTCATTTAAATTCAGATAATTTCTTGCGTGAAAGTATCACAATGGTTAAATATCGTTTCAAAAAGCTTTTAAATTACTTAGCAGAAAAATGAAAATGCTAATAACAATCGATGTGATTAATATAGATTCCAAGGTAAAATACGCAAGGTGACGGATGTACACACAAGGGGAACCCATGCAAGGCGACATACGTATCAGATATTCACCAAATACAACATAATTAAATACAGAGAACACCAACGGCAACTCCGGTCGAGTCGGTACCCATTTTTATATATAAGTTGAGGGAAAAATTTCGGACAGACTTTTTTCGCCACGGGAAAATATTTTACTTCCCCGAATACAGCTTGACACGCTGCCATGGCTGGAATTCGAAGCTGAGACCTCCTCATTGAACGGTACGACAAAACGTTTAATTCTAATCACTTTGTTGTAAGTCAAATCGCGCATTGATGTTCCAAATACTGTATAATTGATGTCACCACACTATGACGGTTGCCACCGTCCGAACTGGCCCCCACTTCATATATCTGGGTCAATTGGGGATTAAAGAAAAATTCTTTCTTTTCGCAGTGGTAAGAAACCCCGGGCATGCTCTGCGAGGTTTCAGGTATTCCGGTATTTTACGTGTTCTCAACCATAAGGTATCGAAACATGCTGTTTAATGCTAGGCTACCGTGCTTTATTTTTCAATTGAGAGCTTACAACACAATTGATCTTCAGTTGCACTCAAGCGTGTCTCATAACTTCATAAGCTTGCAACCTTATTTTTTGGTGCTTTTCGATTCTACTTCACACGTTTCATGAGTTATTGTTGTAACGATAATCACTAGTGACACATGCAAGTCGGTATTGCAAATCATTATGGCCTTTTAACGTAGCTCCCAAGTGAAAGGTTATTTCAGTACGTTATGTATCTTCAGTCCAACTTCTCCACTCATGATGCGTGCACGAAAAGATATCCAAGAGCCGGAATGACGTCATAACTTCCATCAATTTGTTCGTTGGCTAATTGGCAGCCAGGCCTATTTTATTGAGCTGCTCTTCCCTCAATATTTTATCGAGGCCCGGTATTGGGGAGAGCTTTCACAGCGCCAGATTTTTGGGCCGCAGAGCAGTCAGCGAGGCGATGACCGTGTTGTAAATAGCGACTAAAGAGGTAAAATCCGCAGGCCCGCTCGCTGTATTCCGCGGCCAAAATGGGGGTAAAATGAAGTGCCGCTGGCAGCGCTCTCACCAGCTTACCGTCGCCTGTGTCAACTTCATCAGGCTTCCGTACATTATGCTTCAGGTCGAGGACGGAGCTTGCAGTTATTCGGACCACGGACTGGCCGAGGTGTTGAGATCGGCGAACTTGGAAGAAAAAGTCCATTTTTCAATGAAGCTGTTGTATAAAATGCAAATTAATATATTAATTTTCGAAGTGTCCTAGCATAAATCTTTTCACTTATATAGTTGATTACTAAAATAGGTAATAAAGTAGCCTTCTTAATATGATTGAAATGAGCGAACAAAAACAGTGTACTCTCTAGTTAGGTTAGTTTACTCTCATATGGAGCAATCCAAGTTGCACCAATCCCAATTATGTATTTTAGTGAATAATATTTTTTCAGCAGTAATAAGTTGTTTTCAGTTAACATATTCATTGTCAGCAAATTCTTCCTCGAATATTTTGCCAAAATTCTTCAGATTTCTCAATTATTGAAGTCTTCATTTAAGAAATGTATGCAAATAAAACAGAAAGAACCACAGTGATGATAAATAGCATTAAAGATTGTGTTGTGCGAGTTGCCGGGGAAACAACCAGTCCGTCACGTAATCAATCAACTATCAGATTAAACTTCGCATTATTTATTCCAAAGCGAAGTTCATTGCTCTCAATTTGTACGAGTCGCTTTCGCTTTGTAAGGGTTGAAACGCGATATTTTTCTCCGTAAAAAGCAGTTTTTGCTCTAATTCAAGTATGTCTGTATGAAAAATGTTCAAAAGATTGCGAACATTTTAAGAATAAAAGGTCAGTTGATTCAGAGCAATTACAAGGATGAATTACTATGTTTGTTTAGACTTATTTATTTAACTGTAGACTGTTGCTTGACATTGGGGTCCCACCGTCATGGTAACTACAGAGACTCGACCTCTAAATGCTGTACTTGAGCACTATAGTCTTCACTGTGACTGTGAGTGCGGGTGTGGCCGAGGAAGACCCGGTAATTATTCACGTTCTCCTTCTGGTACATGAGGATATTAACTTAACTTCTTATTGACTACTCAATATTTACACTAGTTACTCATCATTCCTCTACGGTCACTTTTACTCATCTCTCTCCGTACGCTGTTATACGTAAAGTACAGTAGGTGGTGTGTACCTGAACGAAATACAGTGGACGGCCATCTCATAGTCCTGTAATTCCTCTGTTTTAATTTCTCTGTAACTCCTCTGGAGAATGTTTTTTGCAGTTTCATGGAGAGTTAGAAAATCTAAAGATTGTGTTAAAACTTCCCGAGGCGCGGCAGCAAAGATGCACGGAAAAACGTAAACTTATTGTAAAGCATGCTTCGTTGTGTACAATTGCCTTGCCGACGTGAAGATAACCCTAAAAGTTGAACTTAACTGCGGACGAGAAGTTTCTCACGCGCATAAGTTTTAGCGGCTAAATTCTTCCTTCTGTGAAAAGCTACGGCGCTTTAATTCTACAGCACGTTCGTGTAATGCAGACACGAGATCAAGTTGTGATGGTTTTAGAAAAACCTCGCGTTCATTCTGCTTACCCTGTTCTGAGGCCTGTTATGCGCAGCGTCGGTCATTTTCTTCCCGTTGTTTCTGTCATTTCAATGCGTTCTCGAACGTTGTGTACCAACTCAAGATTCCCTGAGAGTAAACAAAAATCCATGTATGTAGTCCTGGGAAATTTTTTGCTGCCCAAACTAAGAATTTTTATTAAATTAATGATTGATATTTTCATACTAACTAATAATAATTTGTTATTGATAATTCAGCGCATATTTATATGGTGCTGCAGAGGAGCATTAAAAATACATGCTAAACTTGAGTTCCATTGTAAAAGTTACTAATTACCTGTGAGTTTCTGTGGCAATTTAGAGAAAATATTAATGATTCCCAAGGTTATTTAACCAGCGTCCGTAAATCCTTTTCTCTGGGAATTGATTGCATCCTGTGTGAGCTCTCGCGGAACCTAGAACTATAAGTTGCCAAATATCAGAAAATTTTTCCTGGACTCGACAAAAATATTTCTTTATCCGGCACGTACACAGCCAGGGGCTGGACGGCGCAATCAAGGGACAGAAATAGGAAGGCACTTAGCAGCAGCAGCAGAGTGGCCAGATTGGTCTGTTTTAGCGAAAAATCCTCAAGTTTGTTTTTCCAAGTATAATTCAATCCTGAGAAGCATTTAGTATACGGCATGATTGCCAGATGCTAAGTAGTCTTTATTATCAAATAATGTTTAAAAAAATCGAACACAAGGATTTTACCCCCAAAAAATATCAGTGTAATATCTCTGAATTTAGTTTCCCAAGCAGGTCACATTTAAGGGCCCGGAACTTGGCTGCGGAGCCGTGCTGGGCGGCGAGTGGGGCTCATGAGCGTCGTTGTGGCAACGAGGGTCGCCCTGCGTGGGCATCACTGAGAAAAAAAGACAAACTGAAACTCTGATCGATATTTTCCTGTACGTAGCAAGTCGGTCTTTGTGGATCGAGAAACGTATACACACCTCTCGAGGCTCTTGTTATTTTGTAAAAAGTGTAGTGTGAATCTTCAACGAGGATCTTTTCAGTTATTTTCGTATACAGAAGGTCTTTCTTTTCGTTGGGAGTGTCGTTGCAATGCCTCATGAGGTTCTGTTTGTTTCCTTTTATATGGAGTGAACAGTGAATTCTCAGCTAGGATCTTTTCTATATTTTCCGGACTTAGAAGGTCTTTCTATTTGTACACAGTGTCGTGTGAGCGCCTCACTATGTCCTTTTTACTTTCATTTGCATAGATTGAATAGTGAATACTCCGGGAGTATCTTTTCAGTGTATTTGTATTGAAGGCAGTGTTAATACATCAGGAACTTGATTTTCATATTTTTTTCGAAAATCTTAGGCAGGGTTTATATTATTATGAAGGAAGAACTGAATAACTCGATTAACTTAGAGTATTCTGATGTGAAAAGTCTTCTTAGTACAGATTTTTATTTGATGGCTCATTTTTCTTTGTATTTTATATGTCATGGCATTCAAATAGTGTTTTATCGAATTAAGGGATAATCCATGATACGCTGTTGAGAAGCGTGTTATTACTGAGATCATTACTAGCTGTCGTTTTGTTCTCGAGAAGCGTAATTGCTGAATGATCAATGTGAGCGGCTAAATTTTTCACCTTGTTATCATCAACAACATTAATACTAGATTTTGCGGACATTTCCTTCGGAACACATCGGAATATAAATATGTTCTCATTCCTGTTCATTGCGTCCAAGAAAAAAGTACCCAATTAGATTGGAAAATGCTTAAAACTTTTAAGATTTCTGGAAGTACAGTAAGAAACCCAGCATTCATATTGTATACGCACCTGTGGTTTCACCGACACTCAATGATGCCAGCCCTCTATATGTGGCTTCGGATAAATTACCTCTGAATCTTTGAGACCAATAACTAAAGTTTATTTTTGATTTTTCTCAGTAGGAAATTACATTAATTGCTCTTCGTGCAACCTTGACAAAAGTGGCACTTGATCTTCGCTTTGTGGTGATGAACACGATTCATGAGATGTCATCTTTGGAAAAAAGTCTTTGCATGTGTTTTGAAGGCTATGTGATATGAGAAGAGAAGTTCCCTTCGACTTACTTTCTACCCTTCCAGGTTGGCCAGCACTCACCAGCTACGCGGCGGTGTTTGACATTAATTTCCTTGAGTGGCGGTCTTGGTGTGATCCTGTCCATGCTAACAGTGCCTCTGAAAGCTTCATGGACTGCATGACTTTTCTGAATTGCTTGCATTTGTGTCCTACACTTGACGCTCAAATTCGGCTCTTGCAGACGATGTCAAAACTCATAGTAAGGTTGTGGTGGTCGGTTACTTCTCTTGTTTTGTAGGGCTGACTATTTCGTCTTTTCCTCGTTTTTGCAAGGCTGTCTGTTAGTTTTCTTTCTTGTTACGTGATGAGGTCTGTTGCTTCATTTTATGGTTTAACAAAATGTTTTGTAGATTCCTTACCCATTTTTATCAGGCTGTGGTGCACAAATTACTATGGGAGACAAATAACTTTGTGTACCACTGAAAACTTTGTTTTATAATTAATCCTTTGTGGCACAATTATGGATGTTTGGCACAAGCGACGCTGTATGGTCCAATTAACGCTGTGAAGCAAAACAAACATCGTTTAATTTAGGATACGAGACCAAGAGATGCTCTTTGCTATTGTCGTTCTCTTGACCAACTGCTGTATTATTAGAGCGATGATCAATCTCTAGAGCAACAATGGTGCCCCCCACCGTTGCAGGACCCTTTGCAGATGTGACCTCCATAATATCTTGGGTGGGCTTTGTGCTCAAGTGTTCGCGCTATACGATGTGTAGACTGTTGTGTAAATAATTTCCCGGAAGCTGAAGGAATTTCCGTAAAATACAAAATTTAGTGCTTTGTCTTTTCAACGGATTTTTTAAGTGAGGAGATATTTTAAATATCCGAATAGATGCGCGAAAGCAATGAATGTCAAAGTCAGGAGTCATCTACACGTGAGAACACAAACAACATGACCGGTCTTACACTATCAGAAACCTTGAGGAATTAATATCTTATTTATGCGGAGTGAAAATCAAAGCAGCATTGCAGATATATTGGAAGAAAAAAAATACTTGGAAAATAGCATTCCTATGCTCTCATTTTTGCATTGACAAAGTTACTTAAACGATGATATAACATTGTAAGCGTGATTCTAAAACCACCGCCTCAAAAATGCCGAAAAGTTTTATTTAGATTACCATTGAATAACTGAAAATCTTGACTGAGGTTAACATTGAAGAACTGAAAAGTTTTGCTATGGTTTACATTGAGTTACAGAAAGTCTTTACTTCAGTTAACGTTGAAGATCTATTCGGGTTTTTGATCTAGGGTTGATGGATTCTTTAGCAAGATGTTTTGTTGTACTTATGTCATACGCAAGCGCGTGTAGTGTTTTAACTCTTGCTTGCACGGAATGGAAATTTTCTTCGTGCTGTAAACTTGGGATGAAATCAATACGGTTCACACTTCCTACTGCTACGTGGTAACGATGCCTAAATGAGAAACGAGCTGAAAGTGAATAGTTTGTCACTCAGAAGTAAAAATATAGGAGAAAATGAAAGCGAACGATAAGATAGAGATGAAAATTTGCTGAACATAAGCATGATTTAATGATATAAATATTCACGATAGGTCATTAAAAATGCAAACTGTCAGGAAGTTTAGCCCTACTGCTTTGCTTGTATGAGTTAAGAGTATCTCAACGTTCGTACAGCGATTGTGGTGTTGACTGGACTGCCTGATGATCCAGTTTGTTCCTCAGCCGTGGGAAAATTTGCTGTTCAAGAACAAAACGCGGAAGTCTCAACGTGACCAATATTGATCTGAAAATTTAAGACCAAGAAATTTCTGAGAAATTGGCATGCATGAGTCATTTCAGCCTTTTCTCAGCAACGCGCACATGAATTGATTCATGGAAATTTTAATTCCTTGAAGATTCTTTATGGCGGTTTACACAACTAGCATCAGAGATGCTAATGAACGAAAACTGAACATAATTCATGAGCAGTTTCTTAATTTGGGGCTAGAAAATCTTTTGAATCATTCGAGATCGGCGACAATTTTTACGGCTGTAGTTTGAGCGGTGAGCGTCCGTTCTGCAGTGAGATGCTGAAAACAAAATGCCTAACTTTCCAGTTCAACTTCAATTCTCAGGTTTTGAATTTCGATGAAATTTGTGCCTGAATGTCGATGGAACTTGGAACGGATTCTCATCTTAACTGCATATCTTCATCGTTTGTTAAATCAGATTTTCATTTCAGTTGCGTTTTAATCTTTAGTTTCCTCGAATTTCCATCGTGTGTATATGTTTTTCAAACTTCTTTTATCAGACTTTCATTTCAGTTGTACGATTACCATCGATACCAATGTTTCCAGATGATAAACAGGCTTAGCATCAAGCAAACTGCCCGCGTTGCTGCCCGCCAACCTGCTAAGGCAGTATAGAGCCAGATTTTCGTCTTTAATTCTGCGTTGGACAAGCAGCGGCGACCTCGTCTCTGGTGGCTGGGGAGTGGGAGAATTTCGGATGAGGGGCGGCATGGGAGTAGAGGGGAGGGAATGGAGTAGAGGGGAGGGATGGGAGTAGAGGGATTTGAGTATAGGGTAGAGAATGGAGTAGAGGGGAGGGATGGGAGTAGAGGGATTTGAGTATAGGGTAGGGAATGGAGTAGAGGAGAGGAATTGGAGTATAGAGTGGGGATTGGAGTAGAGTGGAGGGATGAGAGTAGAAGTGAGAAGTATAGGGAGGGATTGGAGTAGAGGGGCGGGACGGGTATAGAGGGTAGGGATTGGAGAAGAGAGGAGGGATTAGAGTATAGGGTAGAGATTGGAGTCCATAGAAGAAAGAGATTGAAGTATGTAGGATGGATTGGAGTAGTTGGCAAGAATTTTTGTGGAGGAAAGGGATTGGGGTAGAAAAGAGAGACTAGAGTATAAGCAAGATGTTTACATAGATGGGAAGGATTAGAGTAGAAATAATGGCTTAATGTATAGGAGAGGGATTGGAATAAAGCCAATTTTTTTAGTAGAGAGAGGGATGGGAGTCGAAGGGAAGACTAGGATAAATAAGCAGAGTTACGTTAGAGACGATAAGTTACAGTAGAGGTTTGAAGGGACGAGGTTAGAGATTANNNGGGGGGAATTTCACATTGAAAATAAAGGAGGGATTGAAGCAGAGGGGAGGTATTGGAGTAAAATGGAGGCACTGGAGTAGAAAGGAGGGGAGAGAGTGGAGGTGAGGGAGGGATGGGAGTAGAGGAGAGAAATGGGAGTATAAGGCAGGGAGCGAAGGAAGAAGAATGGATGGGATTAAAGGGGGGAATTGAAGATAACTTTTGTCTGTTGTAGATTTTCATTAGCCCACTGATGCTGCATTAGTTTTTAGGGTTTCGCTTTTATGCCGGACCCGAATTAAATTATTTTATGAATCATTCCAGTGAGATATTCGGTACCTGACGCCACCAATTCCAATGCCACAAATCACATTGATGTAATTAGATATTTTATTTCATGAGTAATAAGATGGAAAGGATTAAAGGCTTCATTTCGGTAATCGGGACCAGGTAATTCTTTTGTTAACCGTTTGGAGTACAACAATACAAGCGTATTTTCAAGGCAATCATTTATTTACACATGACCAGTATCGTCAGCGATATTTCATGATTTCTGTCTCTTCTCTTTTTCCATCCGTATCATTTTCTCTCTTTCTATCTTCCTTAATTACAAAGGGGAATTCATGCTCTAAAAGTGCACTTATATCATTCTTCAAATAAACGAGTACTTGTTTTTTCACAAATCTATTTAGGGGCAAGTAAAATTAAACACACGATCGTTATGCGAACTTAGGTCTAATATTTTTCTTAAGTGTAAAATTTTTTATTTTTCGTTATGAAGGGAAGTGAGTGAAGCAAGCTCCCATTTACTCTGCGAGTCGTAGCAAACTATTGTCATTAATATTTATGTTCTAAACGTGTGAAATTTTTGACGAAATAAATAAAATAGATGTAACAAACTTTAAGCGGGAATTTGATTTAAGCTTGTTTTTAGTCCATGTCGAAACGTTTGTTATGTATTCTATGTAAGTAGCTTTCATTTTTTAGTTGTGCTGAAATAATTATAGCACTATTGATCTTCAACCAACTGAGTAAGAAAGCCGTTACTGGTTGATCTTGGTGCGTAATACTGGAGACTGTACTTAATTTTTAAGCTGATAGGGAGAGTGAAATGAGTCCCTCACGAGTTTCAGTGTCAGGCATTGAAAAGCATCAATCAGTACTTTTTTCCCCGCGTTCCCTATCGATGAAATCCACGGTGTGAAGTTTGCAGTCAGCCAGTGAACAAACTTACGTCTACCGTGTGTCAGCATCTTGATTCATACATCTCGACTAGTGCCGGATTCTCTGTGCACCTAACTTTTTCTAATGAAATTATTTAAACAAATAATAATTTAAATATTGAAAAACAGTCTAAAAACGGACACCTGTATTGCTGATTCCACATGTGAAAGAGACTTTAAATTTCAATGACTTACTTCACATAAGTTGCACAAACTTTAAGAATTGTCCCGCTCGAGAAACACTTTCAAATTTCAATACTTCCCCTCTCCCCAAAGAAATTAATTTCGAATTTCAATAAGGCATTCCACATATGAAGTATATTTCAAATTTCATTCCTTTCCTTTACAGGTTGTGAGTAGAAGCCTTGTTTTGCCTTATTGATTTTGAATTTCAGTTAGGTAGTCCACATATGAAGCACATTTCAGATGTAATTTTTTTCCCTTACAGGTTGTGAGTTTTGTCTTGTTGATTTTGAATTTCAATCAGGTATTCCACATATGAAACATGCATTAAATTTCATTTTTCTCTCCTACAGGTTGTGAGTAGAAGCCTTGTTTTGCCTTAGCGTAGCGTTGGCTTACGTTTAGCTGAGGTAGCTGCCCAGTCCTGCGTAGATTAGCTCCCTGTGGCCATACAGCGTCTGACTGTCGGTGCTGGCCGTTGTCGATGTGAGCTACGGCGCACGAGTGCGGCCAAAACGCTGATGGAAATTGTAAAGGAAACTTATTGAAACACTGAGTGAGGAAAGACACTGATTTAAAACTGAGGGGTGAATTTTTTGTCATAAAAGTGAGTGTTGAAAGGAACGAATGTAAAGGAGAGAGTGAACAAAGAGATTAGTTGAAAACTGAGTTAAGAAAGAGACTAATATATATAGCTGGGAGTTTAAAAAAAAACATATAATATTGATATGTAAACCTGAGTGGGAAAAAACTGATATAAATCTGAGTAAGGAAATAAATTAATGCAAGGTTCAGTGAGGAAAGAAACATGCAAAAGTAAAAACAGCATTGATAGTGTTGATTTTCGATTTCTATAAATTGTCTTCCGACCGCCGTGCATTTACTGAGCGATGCACTTCTAGATCTTAGAAACGGGCTTCCATACGCTACTCTGACCTGTCTTCCTGTGGGAACAAGCGAGTAGAGGGCTTTAGATGTTGAGAACTGCCCAGGTGAACTCAGTCAAGATTTAGAAACTCGTAACTAATGTGTTTTGAAGAGAAATCAGGATATAGAAACCCGTAATTATCATGTTTTCAAGTGAACACAGTCAAGATTTAGAAACTCATAACTATTGTGTTTTCAAGTGAATTCATTTAGAAAAAATTTAGAAATTGGTAACTAATGTCATAATATACTCATTATATTTCTCTAGCTGAGAAAAAGGATTCGGTATTTACTGAAAGTGCTGCATATCGTTTTTGAGAATTCATTCGCTGAAACTCCGGTTTGTCTCACGACGGTACGACAGTGGAAATAGTTGTGTTACAGTCTTATGAATAGGTTGGAAAGCAAGAATACATCGGTGCTATCTATTTTGGCATATTCGCCCGAAGACACATAAAACGACTGTGTTGTCATGTGAGTATTACACTTGTACGAGAAATTGGTGTGAAATCAATCACTTTTAATTCTTCAACTATACACATATGCAATAGAGAAGCTAAAGTTCTTAAGATCCGTTTGCTTTTTAAACAGCATTTAGTGTTTTTCAAGACTCATGGGTCTTCATATCCAGACTTTCCTATCTGTAAAATTTTAATTTTTTTTAGAACACCAATTAAAAACACCATTTTAAAAGGTATCACCCTACCTTAAACTATCAACAAATTGCTTTTTGCATAATTAATTTGAAAAATTAATTATTATTAATTATTAATTTGAAAAATTAATTATTAATTTGAAAAATTAATTATTAATTTGAAAAATTAATTATTCACTCCTCCTATTTTAAATTATCTTGAAAGCGAGATAACATACTATTTGTATTTTAATCACTGACTCAAATCACAATTATATAAACCTAGAATTATCATAGTTAGTTGGGAGTTTCGTGTGGAGTCTTGTTTACTTCCTCCTCTTCGCGCTCACCCATTTCAAACAAGTATAATTATACTCCTCATTCCTTCTCAAATCCCCTCACATGAGCTCCATAGCTTTCGAAGAGTCCGCATCTGCAAGGGTTCGCAATTCCAGTAGCTCTTTCTACGAAGATCCCAAGCACTGCACAGCTTAGGTCACGCGTCGCCTGGTTCGGAGTACATCGTAGACTTCACGGACTGGTTCACGAAGTTGTTTCTAAATTATATTTCAAGTCGGTGTTTGTGACACGTAAATATTGCACAGAACTGAAATAGTGCTGCAACATTTTACAGTCAGGGCGATTTTGAATTAAGAACAACACTGTAAAGTCAGTGCAACGCGTCACTGTTGGCTCAACACTTCCCAGCCAGCACAACACTTAGCAATTACATATAAGATACGTTCAGTCAGCACAACACTTCACAGCGAACTCAAAACGTCAGAGTTAGCTCTTCTAATAGTAGTTAAAATAAACTTCCCAGCTAGTACAATACAGTAACGTTAGCACAGCACATCGAACATTGTGTCTGAGTTAAGACGAAACTAGAACTTGTGAGTAAAAACGAAAATAGAACTTGTGAGTTAAAACCGGACTAGAATTCGTGATTTAAAACGAAACAAGAACTCGTGAGTTAAAACGCAAGTAGAACTCGCAAATTAAGACGGAACTAAAACTTGTGAGTTCCGGAACTAAAACTCGGACGGAACTAAAACTTGTGAGTTAAAATAGAACTAGAACTTGTTAGATAAAACCGAATTGGAACTTGTGAGATAAGACGGAACTAGAACTTGTGAGAAAAGACAGAACTGGAACTTCAGAGTTAAAACAGAACTAGAACTTGTGAGTTAAAACAGAACTAGAACTTGTGAGTTAAGGCGGAACTAGAACTTGTGGTACACAACTCTCACGCCGGCACCATGGATCCCCAAGTAAATCCTCTAGAGCCCACCGAGCGCAGCTACATCCTCGAGGGTGGAGCGTTGCCTGCTGCATTCGCGCCAAAAGTGAGTATGGTTTTCTGGTTCTACTGAGGCGTTTTTCTTCCGTAGAGAGTAATTAAATAATTAAGTAATTAGGTTACGTAGTTCTGATAATATTATAAACTATAATGCAATAAAAATATGAAAAAATTTCAGTGGCGTTGGCACTTGACGGAAAGTGATATTCGTCTCATGATGTTCCAATTTATAAAGTCTTTGAATTCAAATTCGATTTGCTAAGAAAAATGTAAACGCTTATCCTCCATTAGTATTTGGCCCACCGGCTGCGAGGGAACGGTCGTATATAAGATACTTTACGTATAATCTTCCTATAGTATAGGCTCTTATGTATATGGAATGAAATGGCAGAATATTTAGGGTATAGATCAGGTTGCAGGTATTTTAGTGTTCTTCATTTGGAATTGTGATTTAAATGATAGAAATCCAAGGTGTTTAGTAATTATTTCTTACTTTTTGTTTCATATAAAAATATACTCAAAAAGGTTTATCGGATGACTGTATTTGTGTATTTCTTGAAAAACCTCAGTGAAGAAGTGCTTTGAGTTTACTTAAAACTTAAATTGGTTATTTTCTTAAAACCAAACTTTGAGAACCCAAAGTTATATTGAGAAGTTGATTTTTACAAATTTTTACCCGAGGTAATTTTAATCATGAAAATTATTTATGTAATAGTTTTCAGAGTTTTAGTGCAATATTGGGTGATGTATTATTAACTAGTCTATCAAATTAAATGATTCTTTCCCTTTTCAAACGAAGCGCAGCAAAATTTTTTATTACAATGCATCATCTATTTAGCAATTGATACTTGATTGATTAGTTGAAAACAAGTTAGTTTCAGCCTCCCTTGACACAGCAAAGATATTCAAAGAGAGGAAAGATGAAAGCACCATTTGGTATGGAGTGAAGAGAACGCGGAATCTATGCACAAGGTGCGTTCCCGCACAGGATACCGTACGGTTAGAAACAGCAGAAAGTTGAAGAGAAAGAATAGAAAAAAGATAAAAGTTGAAGAAGATAGAGTGGGTGCTGAAAAACAGGACAGCAGTGATCCGAAAAAGATGGGCCTCACAGAAGAAGTGTATTTTCCCCCATAGAAATGACCCTGCCTTGTTTCCCCTACCATGGGCCTTACATAGCTTCTCCTACAGTGCATATCAGTGATACAGGACGGAAAAATCGGAACTTTTTTTTGAATGAATTGACATTGGTACATCTCGCGATTACTGAACACTTGGATGACCAGAGAGAATTTCGGCGGTTACTGAGCTAGAAATGCTTGGCAGATCTGAGGGGTGACTAAAGTATAGTCACTACAATTTCTTAAAAAATATGCGTACCTAACTCTCAGCTTGGGGAGTCACATTTCCCCTTGGAGATGATAATTTCCATAGATACAATGGTAGTATCCCCCTGGGGGAGCTTACGATGCTATGATCTTCCTCAACCAAAACATAAAATATGAGCGTCAAGTGCTGACAGAAGCAAGCATCACTGCTTCCTCCCCGCAGTAATCACTGTGATTCATGGCTGTAATTTGGGTTTCATGTAACGAAGCGGTCTGTTCTTCATGCAAGGCTGCGCAGCCGTTAACAAAGTGTGAATTTATTCGTAAGGGCCTCAAGAGTTTGGCCGTTAACGCGAACCTGAGGTGTACTATTGTGTTCTTGTTTGTTGTCCATTTGTGTCGTTCATCATCTGCTGATTTAATCGCTGTACTTAAAAAAAGAAGCGAATATTTATTGAAATTAGTTTATGTCGTACATTGGAATACTTCTGCTGAAGTTACCATTTTCTTCACAAATTTACATAGTTTTTGGACTTGATTAGGTTGAAAATAAAGTCCCTGCTATTGAGTAACTGAATATGCGAACGAATGTTATACCTAATACCTAAATGGGAAGATATTATTGTGGTTATCATCAATGACGCAAATTCATCGAAACTGGATCTTTAGTTTATCTTATTAAGCTAATTTCTACCAGAAAAATAATTTGAAAATTAAGCAAAATGCATTCACGGTTACTGCTATTCAAAAATACACGTGATATTCAACTACAAAGGAATTTGTTATTGATTTAAATTAAAGTAATTTATAAGAAAGAGAGCGTCTCAGTGCAGGCTGCGGAGTGTGTCCCTTCTGCACCACGCTAGAGCAGCTGCTGCCAGATGTGATGAACAATCTTCTGGTTTTATTTCTTTGTATTATGGGGTTGTATTCTTTTTACTCAGCTCTCTTTCACTCCACTCGATCATCTACTTTTTCAATGTTCTTCATAAACTTTTAAACTTTTTAGTTTTACTGTAACATGGGGCCAAGTATCCATGTATTTCAATGAAAAAGTTTGTTTTTAATTTTGTCAGCTTATATTTTCCAACATTACTTAGTCATGTGTATTTTTAGCTCACACGAAAAAGTATTTAAGAGTGATTTTTAAAAAAACTTTTATTCATGTCCAGAAAATTTATCTCCGGAATCAAAATGTTCAATTATGCATTAATATTTAAATGTTAGTTGTTTTCACCGTAGATTTTGCCGCGTCTGTGACCTCAATGCACCAGAAACATATTTAATATATATGAACACATCAGTAGTTTGCTTCTATCGCATCGTTGTTAGAAACTTAAAAATAAAGAAAATTCGAGAAAATTCACAATCTTTAATAAGAAAACGTTTTAGAGTCCCACTCCATCATCAGTTAAGTAAAATCATTACGTCTGTTATGAAAGATCAAAGGACATACAATGATTTGTAGATCCTAAATTTGTAACACGAGAGGAAAAGAGATAACTAAATATTGGTTGTTTTATCCGTAGACTTCTCATCTCTGTGACATTGAATCACAAACATACTTGAATCTTGGTTGTTTTCTCCGTAGACTTTCTCACGTCTGTGATCTTGGTGGATTTCAAACTTATTTGAATGTTAGTTCTTTTGTCCGTGGGCTTCAATGTTTCTGTCATCACATATTTTTCGTTTTTGTTATTTCATCTGTTGTTATGAAACATGAAGATGTTTACTTCTAATTTTTCCTTGCATCGTCTCTTTCTCACCAATTTCTTTTAGAAATAGTGCCTTCCTTAATTGTAAAGTTAATTTGATAGATCGAACACCTTGAGATGCTGCGCAGCCTTGAATGTAAATTAATACATGGACTAGTGTTTAATTTCGTACGCCAAAATGAACTCAGGTCTAAGCCTCAGAAACTAAGAATGCAATTAAGCATTAATAATATATTTTTACCATTTTCATTACTCTTCATAGGTGATTGCGAGTTGGGATAAACTAGCAGCATTCAGACCAAGACCTGCACAATCTCTAAGAAATACAGCCCGTGGAGTTAACTAACTCGTGAATCAAGTTCTGCTGCTGAAGTTATTCTGAACTTACACAGATTTGTGGCGAGCACTTTCTCTGTTTAAATTTTACGTAGTTTTTGCTTTCTCGAGAGCAATTGTGTCGAGTTAACTTTATGAAGATTTTGCCTCGTTGAATCAGTTGTTCCGTGTAGACTTCATTAAGGCCTAGTCTCATCGAAAGCAGTTGTTTTGTGTGAGCTTTATGAAGTCTTTGTCTCATCGAGAGCAGTTTTACCGTGTAAACTTCATTACGGCTTTGTCTCGTCGTGAGCAGTTGTTTTGTGTAAACTTCATTACGGCTTT
>JACJUY010001707.1:61828-75232 GCA_014220935.1 Platorchestia sp. MABIK | reverse complement strand
CTGCTCCCAACTCCCCAGTCCCTGCTCTCCCTGCTCCCCAGCTCTCCCTGCTCTCCCTGCTCCCCAGCTCTGCCTGCTCTCCCTGCTCCCAACTCCCCAGCTCTCACTGCTCTCCCTGCTCCCAACTTGCCCTCCTTCAATGCGAACAAATGAAGCCCAAGTTTCCTGTGATGCTCACCGCCGTAATTGAGAAGACCAGCCACTCTGACTCTCTCTCAAGAGGCGTGCGGCTCAGTCATTGCACATTCACTTCAGAAATTTTTGCTCGTCTTACTTAAGAATTTGGACTTTGCAGCCTACTTTTAGTTGGGTACGTTCTTTGAGTAGGTAAAACACGGGAAATTCAAATGCAAGCTGGGAAAAATGCATTAAACGTAGAGCAACTATTGATTTTCTTCTTTGGAAACGAAATTCTGATTTTTAAATTAAAAATAATAGAGTTTTATTAGAATACATTTTACGAGTACCAAATTACTGTAAGACAACCATGCACTATCTTCAGTCATGTAATATACTGTCTCTTGGAAATTATTGCTCCTGTAAACAAATCACACAACATTCATAAACTGAAACATTTTCCCATTTTTCCATCATGTTCGCATAGTTTTCGTTTTCTATACTTTTCTCCCAACACTACTCTAAATTGTGCAGCTCATTTCAAATTAGAACTGTGGCAATGTGGAATGACGAGAGAGACCGGCACGACGACAACACCGAACTGACGCCTGTTGCTGAGTGCCTAACATTTGCAAGTCATCGCAGGGCTCTCCTTCATTTGCATTCTGCCTTCCCTTTAAGAAGCCTCGGAATTTGAGAGGCCCGTTCTAAGCCCGCATGGCAATGTCGGCCTTACGTCGTGTAGTGCAGAATGCAGCTCAAATCACCTATGCTGCGCGAGGTATAGCTCTTGAGAACTGGATGCTCGTAATTCAAAATGAAATATTAGTAATTCTGAAAATTACGACCCTGAGTTCCACATGGAAATGGCATAGATTCTTCACAGTTTAATTCTATTATTCTGTGAACGTCCACATTTGTAAATGATGGAGGAGAGCATGTGTTTAAGAATTTTGTGTTTATAGTTGTTTGGATATATTCTACCCCTGTCAAATGTACGTACATCCTCCCTCATTTATAAATACAGTAGCGCACAGTGTGCGTCAGAGTACACGTGGGATCAACCACAGCAAACCTCTGTAATCGTGTTGCAGAGTGTGCCGTCAGGAGTTTCATGACAATTCAGTCTCTTTTCAACGTTTTCCCTTTTCAGCCAATCCCTTTTCAACGTTTTCTCCTTTCAACCAGTCCCATTTCTACGTCCCTTTCCAATGTTCCACTCTTGTGCAGAGAAGAGTGACCACCTAGTTCGGGTAGAAGATTTTAAACTTATTTCTTCTCTATCTAGTCCAGTGAGCCTCCACATCTCGCCATCGTTGTTCATTTTGTAAAATAAACCTACTTTAAATAATGTGATATCAGCATTTCCCGTGTTATTAACGTTAGTTTTTATTCATTTTTATTTGCATTATTTATTTATATTGTGATATTGTATTCGTTCCAGATTGTGTTCTCATGTAGAGTGACTTGTATCTTATTTCTTTTTCCACTTGCTGAGAATGACCATGAAGATCGAAATGATCTTCTTTTCTATCAATGCACGTTTTGATAAAGGTTATTATGATCCTCTTTAAAAAATTTGTCTCTGCTCTTTTATTCTTCGTTTTTGAATAACACTGAAAAGTATTAATAAAAGGTTGCTTTGATGTATTCAATAAACCGCTCAAGTCGAATTTTCCTCATGCTTTATTCAGCTCGCGTACAAAAATTAGTCGCGAAATCCATTGAATATTTCTCATAAAAATTCATAACGGACTGCTGGGGAGCAAAGGGTGGAAATTCTCGTCTAGCAGCGGGAATTCTGGCAATGTCAGACCCAGCCGCACTCCCTCAGCAATTCCAGGCGCGGTGACTGATGCTGGACAGCAGAATGCTTTCCTGCTTCTTCCGTGACCCGCTCCGGACAATCTAGTGCTGTTTTGTCTTCTTTGCTGTTACAGGAAAATATCGCTGAACCATTTTACGAGCTGACAACTCTATCACTTTTAATCCAGTGTAGACTGGAGCAAGTATAGAAGATAAATATGAGTATTGATCGACGTTTGTTTCACTGCCAAAGTTTCTTCAATTCTGCTTTCGTATTCTATTAAATTAAAGTTGCAAGGAAAATTAAGTTTGTGCTTTAGTGCTTGCCTTCATGTCTTTGTTCGATGAGGTTTATTAGGAATCTTGCTAGGTAATGATAAGCGTCGTCACAGTGTCGTCTATTGCGCTGCGTAGGTTCCCTTGACAGGCTTTGCATTGTCTGTTGTAGGAGCGATAACTTCAGGAATTTTCACGTATTCCTACTGGATACGTATTCCGGCTACTAGCGTAGGCGAACGACAAATGAATCACAATATTGAACATTTTGTTAATGCAGTGAAAACCTTAGTGGATTTGCATTTTCAACTTTTACTTCGTATTAAGAAAATGAAACAATTTCGTGTACTTAAAACTTGTGTTCGTCTCCTTTTTCCCCACTGTGTAATAAATTTTACCTTAATAATGTTGCAAATAAATTTGAGCGAAACTTGATATTTTGTTTTATTACTTTTATCATATTAACACCTCTTGTTAGACTGTAGTTTTCAATTCTTCAAGCTTCACGAGAGTATTTAGTGATACTACCACACCGCAATCAAGTTTCAATCCAATGCTTTTAGAAATAATTCAAAGAGCTTAGAGTTACATTGAAAATAGTATTTAGGTACTGTGTCTAACGAATTCATTCCCATGATGTTTGATTTTCAAGTCAAGAGTAAGCTTTGTTTTCTTAGCATATAAGGCCGTACGAAGATAGATAACATTCAGACACGACATCCAGGTCTTTAAAACAAACGCTCTTCGTCCTTGAATTTCATATTTCTGCCTGGTCTCCATCCTAGTCTCGAAAACCAACGCTCTTTGTTCTTGAATTTCACATTTCTGTCTGGTGTTCATCCAGGTCTTGCAAACAAACGCTCTTCGTCCTTGAATTTCATATTTCTGTGTGGTGTCCTTCCAGGTCTTGAAAACAAACCCTCTTCGTCCTTGAATTTCATATTTCTGCCTGGTGTCCATCCAGGTCTTGAAAACAAGCTCTTTTCGTTCTTCAATTTCATATTTCTGCCTGGTGTCACCGCAGGGATGCCGTTTGCATTTCACGAAGCCGGGTTCGGTTTCGGGATCCTGCTGCTGGTGCTGGTGGCGGGTGTGACGGACAGGTCCCTCGTGCTGCTGGTGGCCGCAGGCAGGACTGCGGAAGTCAACACCTACCAGGACCTCGTCCACGCCGCCTTCGGCAGGCCTGGTTACGTCGTGTGCTCTGTTCTCCAGTTCCTGTATCCCTTCATTTGTGAGTTCAACTTTCAATCAAAGCCTTTGATTGAAAGCCTTTGTCGTACTTCAGCGTTGAAATGTCTCAGTGCGCCTGTTGCGGTTGTGCAAGCTGTAGAGATGTTACGGGTGGGGTCTAAAAACACATCAGCGTATTGTGGAATCTGTAGAGATGTTATGAGTATGTTCTGAAAACCACTCGGTTCGTAATTAACATTGCATGTTCCAGAATATTGTGATTCTGTTCACCGAGTTTCACACTGAAAGATATTGAGAGGAATACAGCTTTGATTGAAAGCATTGTATTAAAAAAGGTTAACTATTTTAAACGGATGTTTAAATTTCAAAGTCATTCTTAACAAGGTTTGATCTGAAATAAGAGATTAACGTATCGTGTAACTGTACATGTATACATAAACATGGAGTGAAACTGATGATTGCAGCAGCNTGCGGAAGTCAACACCTACCAGGACCTCGTCCACGCCGCCTTCGGCAGGCCTGGTTACGTCGTGTGCGCTGTTCTCCAGTTCCTGTATCCCTTCATTTGTGAGTTCAACTTTCAATCAAAGCCTTTGATTGAAAGCCTTTGTCGTACTTCAGCGTTGAAATGTCTCAATGCGCCTGTTGCGGTTGTGCAAGCTGTAGAGATGTTACGGGTGGGGTCTAAAAACACATCGGCGTATTGTGGAATCTGTAGAGATGTTATGAGTATGTTCTGAAAACCACTCGGTTCGTAATTAACATTGCATGTTCCAGAATATTGTGATTTTGTTCACCGAGTTTCACACTGAAAGATATTGAGAGGAATACAGCTTTGATTGAAAGCATTGTATTAAAAAAGGATAACTATTTAAAACGGATGTTTAGATTTCAAAGTCATTCTTAACAAGGTTTGATCTGAAATAAGAGATTAACGTATCGTGTAACTGTACATGTATACATAAACATGGAGTGAAACTGATGATTGCAGCAGCAGCTGAGAATGAAATAAAGATTTGATCAACAGCATTACATTATGCAATCACAGCATTTTGCAAATAATCTACATAATCAAAATAATTAAGGAGCGTCGACTGTAAAACCTTGATTGTTAAAAGTTAATTATTACATCCTCAAGCTATTATTGATGTCTTAGACTATAAAAGTTCTTATAAGACGTCATTTCATTTGATTTTAATGTTTCTTCATTCTTTTAATATTCTAAGCAAATTAGTGTGGCTCTGAGTAATTTTCGCTACAGTTTCGTAACAGATGATGTGTGCTCAAACATGAAAACAAACAGTACGTCTAAAACATGGAATTTTCATAAATTTTTGTGTAACCATGTAACTTTTTCTATCGTTAACCCGTGGAGTGTTAACCCCTTCCCTTGCACGAAATCAACATGAAACGGGTAGCGTGCAAGGGAATTACTTTAGGTCTACGCTCTTAGCGCTCTGGAGAGATGCTGCAGCCGAAGAGCGAGCAAAATTGCACTCTGGAGACCGTAGTGAGGCGGAGGTCAGCAATTCAGGCTGTACCACTTGGACAATGTTCTGATGGGGCCTTTCTGGTGTAGAGGATTTGATGTAGATTATTTTTACTGATACAGAGTATTTGGTGTAAATTATTTCTCCTGATGTAGTAGATTATTTCTATCACATGCCAAGGTGGAGATATGCAAGTTACTCGAGTAAGTCCCTGTTTCAATTATTTACGATTACATCGCTACAATTGCGTGGTACATTTGCCGGAACAAACGTCTGCTCTCTCTGGTGTGGTAGAAACCGGAGAAGGCGAGCTAGAGGTGGCAGGATGAGGGCTCTTAGTCAATGACTTTGCATTTCATTCCCTCCCTCTCAACTAATGAGCTGAAGAAACACTGTAATTGCAGACAAATGCGATTATGAAATTCTTAAAAGTATTCAGGTTACAAAAAATGAAATCCCATAAAATGCTACGATCTGTAAAAATTTTTTAACGATTCTCCAACTGGCGTTGTGAGATGGCACTGGCTACAAATCGGGACTTAGAAAATTTAAACTAGGCAGAGCTTTAATTAAAAAAGCCTGTTAGTATAACACTGAAGGCAAGTCTCATAGTGATGATTACCGATCGGTGTCTGATTTCATTTTCTGCTTCCTTAGATTAAGCAGTACCCAATTGTGCGTACCTACGAATCATCGGTGAGTTCTTTTTCCTCTGCTAAATTAAAATTACCCTAATTCATTTCATTTAACGTTAAGAGATGCATCATCTGCAAGGTTTTTGATAACAACCCTAATTTATTTCATATTCCAATACAAGAAGCATAAGTTGCACCAGGCTTAACGAGAGAATTTGACATGTGTCCAGCGCTGATCAGCTACAACATCATCGTGGGCGACACGCTCACCAAGGTGCTGATCCGCATCGCTGGTCTCTCGGCCTCCAGCATCCTGGCGCGCAGGGAGTTTATCATGGTGGCAGCCACCGTCGTCATCACCCTGCCGCTGTCCCTGTACCGGTGAGTGGTCATGTCCATCATGGTGGCGGCCACCGTCGTCATCACCTTGCCGCTCTCCCTCTACCGGTGAGTGGTCATGTCCATCATGGTGGCGGCCACCGTCGTCATCACCCTGCCGCTCTCCCTCTACCGGTGAATGGTCATGTCCATCATGGTGGCGGCCACCGTCGTCATCACCCTGCCGCTCTCCCTCTACCGGTGAGTGGTCATGTCCATCATGGTGGCGGCCACCGTCGTCATCACCCTGCCACTCTCCCTCTACCGGTGAATGGTCATGTCCATTATAGTAGCGGCCACCATCACGCTGCCGCTATTTTCATAAAAGTAACTCAATTTCAAGATCTTGTTTCTGGTGTAAGAACTACCCTTTACATACGGTAGAGGTTGTGAGAATAGTGTTCGCTAATTATTTATGTAGATCAAAGTTGCTATTTTTGCTCTTTCCGTCCGATAAGTCATTATTTGTTTTTGAATTNGTGCTGATCCGCATCGCTGGTCTCTCGGCCTCCAGCATCCTGGCGCGCAGGGAGTTTATCATGGTGGGGGCCACCGTCGTCATCACCCTGCCGCTGTCCCTCTACCGGTGAATGGTCATGTCCATTATAGTAGCGGCCACCATCACGCTGCCGCTATTTTCATAAAAGTAACTCAATTCCAAGATCTTGTTTCTGGTGTAAGAACTACCCTTTACATACGGTAGAGGTTGTGAGAATAGTGTTCGCTAATAATTTATGTAGATCAAAGTTGCTATTTTTGCTCTTTCCGTCCGATAAGTCATTATTTGTTTTTGAATTATATTAATATTTTGTTTTGAATAAATATTTTTTTTAATTTGTGTTTGAAACGAGTGCCCGGTATTTTAAAGATTTGCTTTAAAATGCGCCTGTTACTTTTGTACATCTATTTCCATTTTCAATTGACGTCAAAAATGAATACCAAGATGAAACATTTGGAAAACTAAGATCCAAAAAATACGAACTTTTCGAATGAAAGGTATGTAATGTGGAAAATCTTCCCACCAGAAACGGACTTAAACAATTTTTCCGATTGCATTGAACTAACGTCGAACATCAAACGTTCTTATTAAAATGTATTTGTTGTCACCATTTCAGGAACATCGCCCACTTGAGCAAGGTGTCCCTGACGTCTGTCTTGATCATCATTATCATCGCCGTGGCCATGATAGCCAGGATACCCACCATGTCAGAGCTGACGTGAGTCGATCGGAACGTACCCTCACCTCCGACCACTCCAAGGCCATTTCCATTCATTTTTATTCCCGATAGAACTTAAAAATCGCATTTAGTTCAGTTCAGGTCTAAGAGAAAGGGAGTGAAATGAAAGTATACTCAGTAAGAGGGTTTCCCATACCGCCTGTCCTGACCATCTTCTAAATTTTCTACATTACCGGAGGAGCGTGTTTGCTCCGGTTAAATACGGCCCAAATGCAGGATCAAATCAGGGAGCTTCTCAGCCAGAGCATACTGCTTTGCTATTGTACGGGTGTTTTTTAAATACGGGACTCGAAGTTTTTCTATAACTTTTGATACAATGAGCGGATTTTTAAAAACAAAACGGCAGTAGAATTCTGAGATTTATATCTATTATTTAGCACCTACGTATTCATGATACAACAGTCAAAATCAGAGTCAGAGAACACAGTAAAATTCATCCTGCTTTGAAACTGCCGCCAAGGTGAGGAACTGGACAAAGAAACAATTAGCTTTCATAAGCACTGCAAACTTCTCCAATGGAAGGAGCATTGTCCCAGCCCAGTTAAGTTTCAAGAGAGAGAACAACCTGCGAAGTTCTCCGTCAGAGAAGATCATTTCATTTCTCAAGGAAGCCATGATCTCAAAATTAAGATTGATCGGTCCCAACCTCACCAGTGCTGCAATGAGAAGCATGCGAACACGCGCCCAATATTACTTGCAGTCGAGTGGACGCCGCATGAAGAATGTAATGTTCAAAAAATTAGTAAAAATAAAAGATAAAAATCTCAGGATTCTACTGCCCAAAAATCCGTTCATTGTATCAAAAGTTATTAAAGATTATTTTGGGTCATTATTTAAAAAACACATTGTACCATAGAGGAGACAGTCGATTGAAAGCATAACTTCTACATACTCGATTAAGTAGCCTCTGACTTCCTACCGCTACATGGTCATCACTTTAAGATCAACTTCTTTAAAAGGAATTATGTTAACCCTTAAAATATGATGTTTCCCGCTTGAGTAGTTACATTAACACGATAAGTTGATTGTTTAAATTTATCCTGCGCAGTGTGTACTCAATTACGAATATGTCTCTTGCTTTCTTATTCATCCATCGGGGTGTTGAAAGTTCCAGAAAACATTGAAACTCAATTTAGAAAAATGTTTCCTGATCAATAGACTAATTCTAACTCTGGGTTCTCACTCTTTTATTTTTTTCTCTACGTGTCGACAGAGACTGAAAATCAAGGAAGATTTCAGTTTTTGATCCTTCACACTCCTAAAATCGATGCCCTATTTACGAGCAGCGTAAATAGTACGTACTCAAGTAACCACATCGTCAGCTCAAGTATTTAAAAATACACATCAGGATGTTACAAAAAAGTTTCTAGCACAAGTTGAGATAAGGTTGAAATGATGGCAGTGAAGTCATAGCAGTTCTATGTAAATGGGTGCATAATACATCTGAAGGCTGCAATTCTTAATTTAAGCTGAAATAAGGTTCAGAGCGGTTCAGCTAAGTCCCAGCAGTTCTATGTATATGTTTGCATAGTACATTTAAAGGTTATAGAAAAATTCTTAATACAAGATAAAATGAGCCTTAGAGTATATCAGTGAAACAACAGTTTCATGTATACTGTGTGTGTGGAATGCGGCGTGTCTGCAGCGCTGACTCCGGTGGCGAGTCGTGGAAGTTTGCCAACTCGAACCTCGCGTCCGCCATCGGCATCATCAGCTTCGCCTTCATGTGCCACCACTCCAGCTTCATGGTCTACGACAGCCTCGCCAACAACACGCAGCAGCGCTGGAACCAGGTCTGTCATTGCACTGCTTATATCTGCATTGATTCGTGCTGTTAACGTATGCTATTCTGTTTAGGCAGCGCTAGAACCAGGTCTGTCATTGCACTGCTTATATCTGCATTGATTCGTGCTGTTAACGTATGCTATTCTGTTTAGGCAGCGCTGGAACCAGGTCTGTCATTGCACTGCTTATATCTGCATTGATTCGTGCTGTTAACGTATGCAATTCTGTTTAGGCAGCGCTGGAATCAGGTGTATATGTTATTGCTTCACGAATACTTTCGTTAACCCGTGTTGTAAAATTAGACATTGCTGTCAAGCAGCTCAGGAGCTCGTAGTAATAATGTTGCTAGCATAAATACACCACCGTCAATGATGTGCTACTGTTGTCGAAAATAAAGAGTTTTATCCCTTTATGTTCGTCAAGATTACTCCGTGTACGCAAAATTTAAACGCTTTGAAGGTACCTGATTGTCTGATAATTCCAATAAAAAATTCATGAGCATGATTAACAAAAAATTGAAGGATAAGCTCAATAATGTGATTGATGGAGATGCAGATTCTGCGTCGAGCTGAACTTTCGTTTGTAAATAATTCTGAATGGCACGACGCTCAATACCACGTAGAACAGATTGGTTGAAGTTTAGCTTCAAGACATAAGTTTCAACACTGATGTCTCTGCACTGACGCTCTTATCAATGAATTTCATCTATCGTTAGAAAAGCTTGCCTTCCAGTATGGGTTGTTAAAAAAATATCTTCAGTTTTAGCGAAGAGGACCTTTCCTTATACTTTCACTTCCTTCACGTAGTGTTTATTTTTTTTTCGAGACACAGCACTACAAACTTTCGTGTGTAATTGAAAGTATAAATTGAAACATAAATGAAACACTAATTTTTTTACCGGAGGAAGAAATAATATGTTGCAATTCAGAACGATGTATTTCAATACTTAGGCATTTGTGAAACATGTGTTTAGTTTTGTTATGAAGCTGGTATCTACTTTGCGCGTTAGTTTTCCTTTCGGCAAAGAGATTCATGCATAATTCATACTGACAATCGCAAGCTTTTACAGAGCCAAAATAAACACCAAGTAAAGAAAGTATAAGTTCCTGGAAAAATTCACCTCATTGAAGAGAGAAAAATTGTTACTGTGACCACATAGCGATCTTGCATCGATGCGTCATTTATTCACTCGCCTGCAGTCTCAGATGTCAACCTAACGAGACTCTCGTACCGATACGTGGGATGACATTCACTGACCGTTTCCTGCGGCTTGCCCTACAGATGACACACATCTCCATCGCAGTGTCGGCCCTGATGAGCGCCGCCTTCGCTGTCGCTGGCTACGTGCCCTTCACCAGCTCCGTGCAGGGTGAGCTATCGGGTGTACCTAGGAACTTTCTAGCAGATTTGACACAGTGTAGAAGTGCCGGGAAAAACCTACTTCATTGAAGGAATAACTTTTTCTAATGAGACTACAGAGCTTGCTTGCACCGAGGCATCATTTATTCAATCACCGGCAGTCTCAGATGTCAATCTAACGACAACCTAACTCTGACTTCAGCAGGCCGGACTCTGTAATCAGATTCTTGATTTTGTATCATAGTTACGACAAGTTCTTTGACCGTCAGGCCAAACTCAAAAGTGAAAATGAAATCCCAATTATTTTTTTCTTGTGACTAGTGCCGCGTATCAAGCTGAGAACCTGCAGTGCGAATAGAGGATTGGAAAAACAATTCAAGGAGCTATGAGTAATTATATATCGTCTTCTGCCGTGTCAAAGGGGACGTGTTTGAGAACTACTGCTGGCGAGACGACTTAATGAATGCGTGCCGCGGCTTCTACTCCATCACAATCCTGCTCACCTTCCCTATCGAGTGCTTCGTAGCCCGTGACGTGCTTGAAACAACCTTCTTCAGGTGAGTACTACCACTCGGTAGCTAAAACTTTCGAGATTGTGCGTCCTGCATTTCGAAATTATGTGTACTGTGGTAGAACGGTGTCTAGTATTTGAGCATTATATACTGCAGCGTTGCGTATCGAGTTATGTATGTTAGTGTCAAGTTGTTTCTATAAATTTAGCAAAAATTTAGCTGAAATAGAGAAGGTATTCTTATTTGTTTACGGATATTAGTAGTTTTGTAATATCATAACCAAAAGATAGAACAACATTAGATGACCCTCTGGGGTTAAAAAATCTGTACTCATTAGAAAGATCTCGTCTACGTTAGGAAGAATAAAAATACGAGTTTCGGTTACATGGACAATTTCCAACTCGGAGCTTAAACAACTTATTTGAAGTAAGCAGACTTCAAATCCTCTTTTTTTCCATTCAAACAACGCCTTCCAAACAACAGCATTCAGTCTAGTTGTAGAAAAAAGCTGTTTGGATAGCTATAAAAGATTTTATTAATGGTAAAAAATTTGAGAATTTTTTCACATAGAGAATTCGAAAGATTTAGACCAAATACAATGAAAGCGTTCCCTGAAATGTTCTTCTCATAGAAGAGAATCACAAATTAACAATGATAATTGCTGGCTTCTCAACTAACGAAATACTATTCAGAACCATATTTTCTATCTCGTGAGGCATTTTTAAATGTCATTAAATGCTGTATCATTCTGTGAAGATTCCATTTAAAAAGAGAACTCATTATTTATGCAACGCCCCACATTTTATTTCTATGAGAGGCACGTAAAGTCTATAGCAAGATGCATTATTTTTGTTACCAATAATAAAATTAAATTATCTGGGTAATCGAGGGAGCGAGCAAATCTGATTCTATTTTAGCCTCACGAGGCATCAATTTTCTTGTGAAATAGCTCATGTTTTGCAATCATTAGTAGCATTAAATGATTTATTGGTTGAAGCAACGAGCACATCTGACGCTATTTGAATACCATGAAACAGCAAAATTCATGCTCACCTAACACTCGCTCATCGATCACCGAGTGAAACTCAAGCTTCTGCTCCCTTCATTTGCCTGGGTGAGCTCGCTTTTGATAAATATATAATTGGCCAGTCCAACAGGATTTATCATCGGCATTACCGATTGCGTCAGCCAGAGCTTACACAGAGCTGTCATCGTTAGCACCGAGTGATTACTTGGGGGAGATTACAAGCCCTTGTCATGCATCACATTAGCGATGGGCAGACTCGAGCTGTGCATTGCTCTGATTCGCCATTACTGAGAACTTTATTACCGCATAAACGTGCCATGTAAGCCAACCTCACACACCAGAATCTGAGGGATCTGAAAGTTTCACCGTGAGTGGATGTTGAAGCTGTTTAAGGTTGACTGACGTGTAAATCAGCCTGATACACGTGATACTGAGGGATCTGTGGACTTAACCATGAGTAGATTTTACCGACTTCATACACCTGACACTGAAGGATCTGAAAGTTTCGCCAAGAATGACTGTTGAAGTTGTTTAAGGCTTTTAAGGTTGACGTGTCATGTAAGCCGACCTGATACACGTGACACTGAGGGATCTGTAGGTTTTACCCTGAGTAGCTGTTTAAGGTTACAAGCCCTGCAAGTTTTTAAAGCTGACGTGTCATGTATATCGACATTATAAACTTGCTACAGAGGGATCTGAAAGTTTCACCTGGAGTGGCTGTTGAAGTCGAATTTTTGTTTGAAGCTGACGTATCGAGTGAAACGACACGATATTTACTTGATGCCTAAGAATCTGTACGTCTCAACGAAATGCACCTTTTAAATTCACGTTTTAACGGGCCGTGTAAAACGGCCTGATAAACCTGGTTTTTGAGGGTCTAACATGTCTCGAAGGGGAGTGACTGTTGAAATAATCTGTTGCATGGAGGACTTCACGATGAGCTACATACAGTATGCCTTGAAGTTTTACACATTGAGCGACGCACAGTATGTTCTGCAGATTCAAAATTAAGTACATATTTTGAAGGTGAAAAAAATCTAAATAAATATTTTTAATGATACAAATCTTAGAGAATAGAGTAACGGGCATTAGTGAATAACTGCGGTTCAATGAAACTTAGTCCATGATTCTGGGATTTGCATCCCGTAACTTCACTTATGGAATATGTCTCTTTAGGATAATGATTTTTACGTGGGCTAATTGTGATTTTTTCAAAAAGAAAAATATTTTATTTACTGCGTAAGTCATTTCCTCCCAACGAAGATTCTGATAATACCAAAAAAATTCGTAAAATAGTTTGAAGTTTGTGTGACTTTGGAGTCCGGACACTTTTATTACATAATTTAATTCTCAAAAATTTACAAGGGCATGCTTTATAGTTGAATCAAAACGGTTTGTGCTCATTTCATTTTATTTCGGTACATTAATCTGGAATTAATCGAGTCCGAAAGCCCGGGTTTTTCCCTATTATCGCTCCCATTCAAAGGGTTGATGCGATTATCCATTTGTCGGAGCCGTCAGTTGCAGGTTGCTGTCGAGGACACCACTTGACCTCTTGTTAGTGCTTGCAAATGACAAAATGAAGCT
>JACJUY010001707.1:22869-43330 GCA_014220935.1 Platorchestia sp. MABIK | reverse complement strand
GGGGCATGGCTCTCGTGCTCCCCCCTCCCTTCCTGGCTGCGCTACTGAATTACCATACATTTGACAACAAACTCATATTGTTTTTTTTAAATTATCCTTACCTAATTGCTAGAAACTCAATTTACAACAATTTTCTATCTAATACATCTTCAAACTTTTTTAGGTAAATGAGGCTGCAAATACTATGTGATGGCATTGGTAAGCTATTGGTTCTGTGCGTTATCATGTACAGTACATTCAAAGTAGGATTTATATGAATTATATGAATATTGTACTGGGCAAGTAATACATGTAGGTGTTCTGCAAATACCTCCTAAATTTAATGGGAGGCCCGTATAACAGTAGGAATGAAGTTCACGAACCTCACGTATCTTTGGAAGGTAGAGTCCCCGTAAGGTTC
The DNA here is from genome assembly GCA_014220935.1 of Platorchestia sp. MABIK. Classification (NCBI taxonomy): domain Eukaryota; kingdom Metazoa; phylum Arthropoda; class Malacostraca; order Amphipoda; family Talitridae; genus Platorchestia; species Platorchestia sp. MABIK. The sequence goes on along the minus strand of JACJUY010001707.1, from coordinate 42,930 downwards.
CCTAGACTGTTTCTTATATTAAAATGCTTAGTGATTCTTTAGACAAGCCTGTTAATTTTTTAAATTCGATGTTCAAATTTTCTTTAAACAACTGTTTCGGATAAATTGCCAGCCCCATTCCCGCTTATGTAAAAATTAAAAAGCTTAACTCATCATTAAACTACACTCTTGATGCAAAAAAATGAAGTGATCTCCAGCCTGTGTGGGATTTCTATCACATAAATTTCATGCTACGATTCAGAAGATGAAAATGAACAAACATTCAGAGACTAGTTTACAATCATTTTTTGCGTTTTATCAAATTGAACTAATTGAAAATACTCGTAATTCTTTAATACTGTAAATAAAACAATAATGAATTAAAAAAGTTATTAGGCTACATGTAAGTGTTTCTCCCCTCAACAGTGTTCATAACAGTTACAATTACAAATGCAACTGTTATTCCAGAATGTAAATTGAAAGTAGCGGCTTGTTCGAATGCCTCGAGGCCTCGAGAATTGAAGAGCTGCACAACTGGAGGAATCTCAGGTCCAACGGTCTTCCAGCTGAGAAGATCTGGAGAAGACCTCACCCCGACCAACAACAACTGGAGGAAGAAAATCCTAGTGTATACAGGACGTTTGAAATTTCATCACTCAATTCTTAGTTAATTACAATAAATGGCATCTTTACCATCCAAGCGGTGAGGTTGAACTGGTGTACAAACAAAAACCTTGAATAGTTATTTGGCTCAAATTTATGATACTGATAGATTTCCCTCAAGAGCATAGGATTGGCTAAAGGCTTATGTTTGTTTATTCAATTCCATGAGTACTGTTTTCTCTGGCATAGATAGACGTACAGGATTTCTATCTGGGCGCATAACTTTATTCATTATTAAAAGCCATAAATGTGTAATATTTTTTCAGTTTATGTACAAAATAGAATTTAGTATAATGAAACTAAGGGGTTAAATGAAATTATTTAAATAATTTAGATGCCAACAGTGTAAATTTAAAGTTTAGGTTGTCTTTCTTAAAATAAATATTTCCTATAGTATATTTTATGAGACATCTTTAGGACAGATTATTTTGAATTATACAGAAAAAACTAAGATTTAGGATTTCTAATGATGACACAGTAGTATTTATAAAATTATCGGTTAATGTATGAGGTACTTAATATAATATACTCAGAAGCATGCAAAATACTTTATAGTTGTATACTTGGTATAAAAAATGCTAAAAATTAACAAAGCTGCCTATTGAAAATGTTTGCTTTCATTTAATCAAGATCCTTATTTAAAGCATTTTAATAGATCAAAGTTAACCTTCATGTCTTACTACTTAATTGTAGAATTTTAATTTTATCCTCAATCAAATAGTCAAAATTTATTGAAGTATAAGCTGTTTTGAAATTTCCAGTTAGTAAACAATCTGTGGAAAAGGTAAATGTGTAGCGTTTGGTAATAATTGATTTTTGAATTTTTGGTGCCAAAACATAGTTAATTAGATCAAAATAAACAAGTTTTCTTCTATGCTCTTTCCGTCGCAAATGAGTATTTAGCAAGTTATAGCGGTAGGTTTAGTTTTGTCTTTGATGACAAATGCGCTCGATTAAACAGCTACTCCTCTATTTTTTAATTTTTGTTGCTTGAATCACAGTAATAACATCAAAATAAACTACTTTTCTTCTATACACTTCTAAACACTGAGTATTTCACAAGTTAGAGCGGTAGGTTTAATTTTTTGTGCAATTGAGCTGTTTAAGAACTTTGTAATTTATTATTTGCCGGCCCCGCAGAGCCCGAACCCACTTCTAGGATCTTTTAGTTAAAAACACAATAGAAATTATCATCAAAAAAATAACGAGTTTTAGCAGTATGTTAACTTTTGTCTTAGATGGCGGGAATGCGCTCGATCATTTGAGCGCGTTGGAAGGGAGCGTCCATTGCAGTGTTGCCATATAATGCACTCGATGAATTACTTTCCGCTTTGAACACTAGAGTTGCGGTAACTAATTTACCGTTATAACTTGTAAAATACTCATTTGCGACGGAAAGTGCATAGAAGAAAACTTGTTTATTTTGATCTAATTAACTATATTTAGGCACCAAAAAGTGGAAATTGGATTATTACCAAACGCTACACATTAACCGTGGAAAACTCTAAAAAATAGGTTAAGCATAAATTTCAAGTTTAAAATCTTGTATATCTGAAATATTCAATTGACCACTCTTTGCAGTTTTCTAGTACTTGTTGTGTCTCTCAAGTATTGTTCATTCTATTGGTTTTATTTTTAAATAAATAAGAGATTTTTGTAGAAATTTGTTGTTGTACTTTAGTATTAAATAGCCTCCATACTTCTTTGATTGGAAAATTAGAGTACAAAAGTTTGAAATGAATTTTTATGTCTACTGAAATGTATCCATAGACGTATTAGTTTTAGTTTCAAATGTACTCTATGTTACGTTAGCTGTAATAGGTCACTGATAATTTCTCATTTTTACAGGATAAGAAAGGTGGTAAATTATGCTGCATTGGACCAAGATACTGATATTAGTGATGGTAAGTCTTCAAGTTCAAATGGTAATTGATACGACTGTAATTCATGGTACATATTGTAGGCTATTCATTTCAGAGGGTTAGGTAGGCCTTTTTTTATGAAATAATTTTTTGTTTCATTATGAATTTTTAATTCGCTGTTCTTATATTTTTTCAATACTTATTACTTTCTTCTTCAACTTTCAACATTGTCTTTCCTAACTTAGTGTTTCTATGAACAGGGGATATTGTGTGGGAACATACCTAATACATGTATTTCCTTAACTCTGTACTAGATGGTGCTTTCATCCTTGTTCTCTTTAAAATGCCCTCATTATATTTAAGGAAGCTTAAACTAACTTAAAATCTAATCTATTCATAATTTACTCCTAGATAAGTTCATGTGTATGAATAATTTTGAACTATTTATTATTTTACAAAGCCTTTATTCATCATGTTTTCAACTTGAAATTTAATCATGCCAGTTTTATCATAATTCTATGTTATGTTACTATTATTCTCTTACACTTTGTGGCTAAAGCCCATTGTCAAAGTGTGTAGGTAAGGTCAAACATACATGGGTGTAATCTTATTTAGAAAACATAATCGGAACATTAAAGTAACTTTTTTCTTGTTTTAAATGCTTTATGATTTTGTAGTTGTAAAATCTATCTGCTGGAAATAATATTGGTAGCAAACCTATAAGTGCAGATTACTGTTGAAATTGATCATTCTAGTTTATGCTGCAGGTAATTGATTCTATGCCATTAGCTTCCAATCCTTGGGTCATTCTACCTGATTACTCATTTGAACCAAAATGTTGCTATTCTTATATTTAATGCTATTGTATGAAGTCACTTCGTGGTCACTACTCAATGATCTCGGTAAGTGCTTTTTAAGTTTTTCTGACGTGACCGTAATCAACAGCACACGGAAGTTAATTCCGAAATTGACATTTACGTTAAATTTAAGATAAGATAAAGGACGGTAGTCCGCTGCCACCAGAAGCTAATTGCCGAATTAAAATTACTGATTGTTACTTATTGAGCGAAGCGCCCTGGGTGTCGTTGGCGCGCAAGCGTTAGCCTTTACGTACACCCCTATCTCTACATTCGTCCTTGGTAGCGGACCCTATCAACAGGCGCGTGTTTCTATAATGGGCGAATTCATTGCTAGAGAGTGAGGAGAATCAGGCACTGGAAGATTTTTAACACTGTATTTTGGGACGTTACGAACTGAAAGGCTAGAGCAACGCAGGCGAGCCTTCCCGACAGGACTCGACAATGACTCCTTAACACCTTCTCTGACGACGACTAAAATTTACAATCCGAGCCAGCGAATGTGGACATACAATCAAGACACCAGAATATAAAGAGTTAAAGACTTCGAGTGCCAACCCCGAATGTATTGTTAGCTTACAATCAAACAAAACCAGGGAATTACTGACGATCAAGGACAACAATAATTACTGACGATCAAGCCAAACCACATGGATAAAACAGAAAACCCAGGAGTCAGAGCCAATTGATTGGGAGCTTACAATCAGACAAAACCCGGGACATTAAGCCATTCGACTATTATCAAAGGATGCCTACGCCACAGTTTAGTCTAAGTCCCTTGCCCACTGGTAATCGTACGATACTAGCGTCGCTACTCAGAGTCGATCCTTGACCGTTCGCGCCCGCGTTCCCCAACTGAGTGACTTCCCATGCTGCTCAAAATCCGTTGGACGCTGCTCCGCACGGCATGGGGAAAGGAGGGGATCAGAGCGAAGGGAGGAGGCGTAGGCTCCTTTGTGGGGAACCTAAACTTTCCCCCACCATGACTGATTCCCCGAACCCGTGAGCTTGGTCGTCGTCACACTAATTTATTTTAGATTTTATAATCCCTGACAAATCCATATGACTGGCGCTCCAACGGAGCGACATCGTTATATATCTGCGGTGAGCTTTTATGATACAGGTCCTCTGAGACGCGCTTTTCGAGATTAATGGTCGTAGCCGACGTTTTCTACTTTTATTACCCGTAATAAAGAAAGCCACCTTCTATATCGTATTCCCGCGTACTGTAATGTTTAAGACGAAATGAAATTCTATTTCATACACTATAACTAGTAAAATAATGATCAACATAGAAGGTCTAAGTTCAAATAAGTAAAAGTAAAACATTTATGCATAAAGTTACTCTTACTCATTTAGGAGTAAAAATTAAAAAGTCATTATTAATTTTTATTAATTATTGTAATATGTTATAATTATACATTATTGGCATTGCCATGTTATGTGCAGTTACTCAAGGTTTTAGACTTCATTTCATTGGTTCGTCTAGTGTTTTGTAATTTGTTGTTTAATTATTCCATTTTTAGAAGTTTTATTTCTATGATTGTGATGAATTGTAATTTTTTTTTTCAATTTCAGAAGATGAATTTGCTGGATTTTCTACAAGTCCAAAGATCAAGGTTCGAAAATCAAAGAGCCCTACAGCTAAACCATCTTGTGACAAAGTTTTGACCACAAGTGGCAAATTACAAAACAAAGCAAGCTGTAAATCTGATAATTTGATTGGTGAGTCCTAATTTAATGCCATGTATTATTCTATTCGTGGCAGTTCTATTGATGAGAATAGCTCAGCACTCAACAGCACCCTTGAATTCTGTAGAATATACATATATGCAATCCCTGATAATTTGCCATGAGTTGCATTAATGATGTCACTCTCACTTTTGTATTCCCCAGGAAGATACAACTATTGTATCTATGGGAATAAGTGCTTCCAGGGGAACTGTGATGTCCTAAGCTGAGTGTTAAGCAGGCCTATCTTATGCTATTTTGTTTTTTATAGACTATAGTATTTGATTTACTGCGGTCATGTTTTTCAGTCTCTGTGCCTTTCTTTTTCAACTTTTATTTGGTTCATAAACTTTTTTCTCAACTTACTGTTTCTATCTGTAAAGGTCTTGAGTGGGAACACACCTTGTGAGTAGATTTCCCATTCCCTGAACTCTAAACTAAATGGTGCCTTTCTCTTTTTGGAATACCTTTGTTTGGTCATTAACACTTTGACTGCAGCAGGTAAAACTGAGGTTTAACATTCAACTCAAATTTTAAGTCATTTTTAGTAAGCATTGTTGAAAATAGTAAATAATAACTGAATTGTGCCTTCATTTAGTTTTGAGTAAGTTTTTATGAAAATTGAGTTTGTGACAACTGTTTGGTTAACCTATCCAAGCTAATCTTGCCATCAAAGTGGCAAGCTTATTAGTTACTGGGGTGAGTATAATCCCAAGTTTCAAAATTATGGCAGCATACCTACCAGGGTCAATGGCTAGGGTTATTTAGGGTTTTAACAAGACCTCTTCTTCTTGTTTCATGTAACATAAATTTCTATTTCTAGCCAGCCATCTTTTTGTAAGAATGATCATTTTCATGGTTATTTTCTTTAGTAAATTTTGATACATTTCATTAATGTTTAAAATTTAATTTTGATGAAATTAATATGTATACTAAAGTTAGTATTCTTCATAGAGTTTACACAATCCTTTTTATCATCTAATTAATAGTTTATGTACAATTCTTATTTTGACTTCTGTAAATTGAAATCAAATTAAGTCATGGCCTTCATTTTTCATCATGATGTATACATTGGAATTTCTACCTGTGTATAGGTTTGTTTAGTTTTTCATGTTACCTCCAAGTAAATTCACTTTTACCAGGTTGTCAAAGCATGTTTTTCACAATTTCAATACCTATTCAGTTTGTTTTTCTGAAGTTGATACTCCTAATTTGCTTTTTCATCTCAGTTTAAAATACAACACTAAAAGAATTCCACAGTTTTGTTTGATTTTGGTCCTTTTAATTTTTTTTTCTATTTTGTTGAGTTAACTACATGCTTACATTTTTGAGTGATACAAATTTAGACTTCAATCAAGCTTCGTAAAAAAATTTGTAAGGGAGCAAACTATATATTTTGGAAGATTTTGTTATTTGAATATGCACTGTGGTAGAAGCATTTCCAGCTGATGGTTAGGTGTGTGCTGTGTGGAAGTATAAAAGTTTGTTTCGTTGTGGATTTTCTGTTTGTTTGTTGTAGGTCATCTCCTGTACGTCACTGGTAGTGTCCTTTTATCAGCAGCATCTATTGGTATCTTCTCCAACTTTTATCCTGTTTCATAAACGTCTCTCAATCTTTCTATCCTTATATTCACTGTGAAGGGGGAAGGGCATGGCTTCTGCGCATATTCTCTTCCTCTCCTGGGAAGTCTTTCATCATGGTTAGAGAGGCTCCCCTCAGGGGGATACAACTATTGTATCTATGGGAATTAGCGCTCCCAGGGGGACAATGTGAGGGCCCGAGCTAAAGGTTAGGTAGGCTTTATTTTTGTTAAAATAACATAGGTTTTCGTTTTGTTACGGACCAACGTTTTTTCGGTTCACTGCTGTCCTGTTTTTTCAACACCTACTACTTTCTTCTTCAACTTTGATCTTGTTTCATGAACTTCTTCCTCATCTTACTGTTTCTATGCCCTTTCTGCATAGATTCCACGTTCCCTGAATTCCATACTAAATGGTGCCTTCTTCCTTCCTCTCTTTGGATCTCATTTGTTGAGGATAGGGAGGCTTAAACTAACTAATGATCTAACTAATAATCTGGTTAGAGAGGCTTCAATTAATTTTTAACGTAAACCTTATCTTATGGGAGAATATGCCTTTGCTTGTTTATGCCAAGTGTTTTATTGTGTTGGTTTTCCTATTGTGAAACAATGTTATATTGGGTCAGGTAATGGTGCCAATACTTGCAGTGAAGAGGATGATGCTCTGCAGAGTTCAAGTGAATCAGCTACTGGAAGGTCGTCCTTGCAAGACAGGATATTCCAGGTATACCTACTTATTTTTTAGGTATTTTCTGTTCTGAGTATCTGGAAAGAGAAGTGATAAATTTATATATTTCCTCAAAATTAGAAGATGATCTGAAATATCCATCCTATGAATTTTATGTGATTCAATATATGATGTAACATGGACCATTAGCTTGATTTGCTTTGTATTTGATATGAATGTAATATCTAATGTTTGCTTCACTATATTCTTTGGCCATACTAAATATTCTTTATTGTCAGTATGACCTTGTTTTCAACTCATCTTTAATATACAGATAATAAGTTTGTTGGGGCATCTTTGGAGGACTGCCTTGATAAGCACTACTTCTTGCATAGATTGATTGTTTAGCTCACTCCTCCTGTTGATCTTCTTTGTCACCCTAGCTTATTCATCTTAGATCTTCTGGTTCTTCACTGATTTCTACACTGCCTGCTTTGAAGACTATGCCCATCAAAACATTCAAATATTACACTGTTGGGGTGTGAATGCTAATGCAAATTATATGTTAAGTTTCACTGCAACACACTGTACTATTTGTTTTGAATCCTGGCTAAATGAAACGTTTTCCTAAAAAAAAGTAGAATAGTAGAAAAATAGTTTTTACATTTGTTCTTCTTTTTATCTTATGCGTGAGATTCCCAAAGAATCAACCTTTTGGAAATATAACATTGTATTAAATCTGATTAAATCCTGTTTCTGATGATACATCACAGGTGACTGTTTTCCTATCTTTTGTGTGGAATGATGCTGCAGGGACTCACAAATTGCATGTTTCTGTCTCAGCGCAATCTGGCTGCAGCTGTGGAACTGTCGAAAAAGACCTTGAAGCCAGATAGTGATCTCGTAATGGGCGAGGTTTTAAGTCCACCCGTGAGCACGTCTACACCCAAGGAAGGACCCGGCAGAGATGATCGCAATGATGTCCTTCAAGAATTATCGTCAAAGGAAGTCAGTAGAGCCAATCCCAGGAACTCTGATGAAGAAACTGGGCAATCAAGCCCCCATCAACTAAGCTTATCCAGTGTAAATAAAAAGAACATCAAAGAGAAAGAAAATGTTTTTTTAGATACTCAATCAGTTTCGACCCGGAAGGAATCAAAAACAGAATTAAATCCCGTTGATTCTGATGATGATTTCAGTGCTATGACAACCACTAAAATTTCATCTAAACGTACAGAGAATGTTACATCACCAACAAAAGAGAGAAGCAGCGGCAGTTGCAAGAGAAGAATCGATGCTATTCAAAAGGAGGTCGAAGTTCTTGCAACCAGCAGAAGCAAAAGAGCTTGCCAAAAAGTTTCTTTTGCTCCAGGTACGTGCAGCGTGTTGTGTTAAATAATGCTTCTAAATCTTGTGCGTTCAAAATCCTCACTACAGCTTCGTCTATGTTCTCACAGCTGACGGAAGTTGTGGGTGCTGCCGAAATTTGCTTTCTTCCAACAATGTAGTGAATGTTATTTGTTCCTGGCAATAGCAAGTGGTGCTCAGTTAGTCTTTGATTTATCACGAGTGCAGTTTTCAGGTTATGTTCAGTATTTAATGAGAAAAATTAGTGCAATTTTGTTATCAATTGGGGAGTTACATTGGTCATGTAATAAACATACATCTGTATATGAATTTTCCACTAAAAATAATTACTATATTTAATAAGCTCTCAAAAAGTAGTCACAATGATTTTGGAGCGTCTGTATCTTCCTTATTGAGAGGAACTAAGCTTTAAGCATTCAGAATCTCTTTTTCTTGGATGAGTGTGACTATTTATGGCGATTTTTATTTCAGACTCGAGCAGTGACTCTGAGAACGAGTGGGCAGAGTCTGAAGAGGAGGATTTAGATGACTTGTCCGAAGGTAGTGATTATGAAGAGACCTCTCCAAAAATAAAGAAATCCATGAAAGAAACTAAACCCTCATCCAACACTAAATCAAAGAAAAGTCAATGCAAAACTGTTAAAAGCGTTATATCTAAAGACGTGAAGCCTTCGTCCAAAATTAGCAAACCCATTCAAGATTCAAATTTAATTTCTATCAATACTCCTGTTACTTCATCTGAAAAAGCTTCAACTCTAAATAATAAAACACCCGTAGAAAGTACAACCTCTCGTTTTCGTAATGAAAATAATGCAAAAGATCAAACTTCAGTAATTCCAAGCACTTCAACCGCCTCAAAAGCACCAACAATTGCCGTTTCCAGCGTTTCTAGAACCACGTCCTCTGTCCCAAAACCAACGAGAAGCACTTCAACCGCCCCTAAAGCACCAGCAGTCGCTGTTCCCAGCGTTTCTGCAACCACCTGCCCCATCCCAATAGCAACCAGCCCGTCCCCGCGGCCTGGCATGGCTAGAGCTGCATTCAAAAGCCCTGCTGTAGCTGCAGTATCACGGTGTCCTAATTCTCTTGTCAAGACTGCGACTCCGAGCGCCGGACTGCGGTTGGGTCTCTCAAGAAGGGTCTCTGTTAAATCTCTCCATCCAAATGCTTCGCTCAAGTAGAGCTATTCTCTACGTCACGTAGTGGGTGTTGTTTTATTTAGTTTGTATTTCACATTTAAATTTCAGCATTTTAATCCCAGTATTCGGTTTGACGAAATGTTTCTACAAAACTCTGTGCCTAATTTTTGTGTACAGGTATGTCTTATAATGTTCGAATTTTGCGTTAGGATAGGATACATCACTTCAGACGCGAAATGTTCAATTCAAGTGGTAAATTTGGTTTACTAAAATAAGATGTTGTTTTCCCAAAGTAACGAATCACTTTCAAAGGTTAATTTATATTGAGCTCCGTGTTCTGAAGCTAAATAAGCCTCAAGTCATGTGGACAATTGCGACAGCATTGTAGCCGTCATTGTATTTCTATACTTGATTTTTCTTTTTTTCTAATGCTTCCTCCTCAGGGAGATATAAGTACTGTATAATGAGAGTAGGCGCTCATAGGGTTAAACGTAAGTTTTCAAGCTGAGAGTTTGGTAGGTCATCCTTTTCTTGAAACAGAAAGATTTTTCTTGTTACGGACCATCTTCGATTGGTTGACTACTGTCCTGTTTTTCAGCATCTGTTTCTTCTTCAACTTATTTCCATGCGCAGGAGGATCGTGTGTGGGAACACATCTTCTACATAGATTTCCGCGTTCACTAAACTCCATCCTTCCTCTCTTTGAACATCTTTGTTGTGATAAGGGAGGCTGGAACTAACTTGCTAACCTACGCTGTACACTTTCATTAGAATCGAAATTAAATCACAGAATTCGGAAAGTCAAATTTTTTTTACCAGGTACGGTCAACTAAGAATGTTGTTGCATACAGAAGTCGAGGAGCGCAAACGGTGTCGAAATCCTAATTTTTTCACTAAATGAAATCTTTGTACGATCTCATTTTCTTGTTTAAAGTGGCACTTTTCTCGGTTTCGCTGTCGGCTTTCTTTTTTCTAATTCGTAGGAGTTGATTGAAGCTTCTGTGGATTTTTTTTGTTGGTTTCAACGCAATGACCGATTCTATCTAACAATTGCAGTTCAAGAATGCTGTCAAGGTGGTTGCTCTTTAGTTATGTTTACACTGGCGAGCGCTCAAGTCCATGCCTTAGTCGTAACAGTTGAACTTCTGGTGCATCAGAACCTGTCGAAACAGCGACGCTTGCCCTTGTACATGTGTGGTACTTGAAATTAAATGTATCATATTTCTCTATATTTCATGCCGTCTAGGGTGCTTGACTAAATAGCTCCACGCAGTATGTTAAGTTTTCAGCTGCTTCTTTCACGAACTATTGGTATGTTCGTCTACTAAGGTAATCAATATGTACGCTTTTGTGATGACGGATATATCAAGTATTTACCACTTCGTATTTTAACAGAAATGTTTTTACGAGAATGAATCTTACTTATAGTATTTTGGGGTGACTAATTTTATGTGCGGAAATCTGATGTAACATGTCCTGAAAAATGGGAAATAAAATGGGAAAGTATTTAATGGGAAATAAAAAATTAATACAATATATTTTATTACATCGAGAGCTCTTTTTTCTTATGCTTCTTTACCTTTTTCTGCGCGCTGACTTTCTTCTTCAGTTTTTGGATGTCAACTTCATTGCTCTTTTCAACCTTTGCTTTTTTAGCAACGGGCTCCTCAGGAGGCACGTAAGGTAGAGCTCTTTTCTCCGCCTGGATTTTATCAGACTTGGCTCTTTGCAGCTCCTTGTCTTGTTGCGACTGTTTCTTCTTTTTCTCTATCATGGTGAGGAAATAAGATCCTTCTTCCATTTCCTTATCCATCTTGCTCTCTATTTGTGGCGGTGGCAAGGGGTTATAAGGCTTCTTTTCCTTCTTGGTTTTCTTCTTCTTGCGCGCTGTCTTCGCTTTGTAAACTGGGAGGAGCTGGGACCAATCTTCATCCTGTTGGAAACAAAAAGATATGAGCGCCAGTCAACTGTAACACTCCCGCTAATCCGGGGAAACCTAATTGTTGTATCGGTGCCCACGTAGTTCTGCTACAATAGAGAGTCACTGATCCTACCTCGGGTTAGTGAAAACATTTCAAATGGGAACTCATTTTGACCTCAGAACACTATGTACAGTATTTAAAATTGCTCCCGAAGCTTCGAAAGAAATTCAAATCAATTGATATTTCTCATCCGCGACGATTGGAAAAAAAATAGTGTAGGATATATGTTAAGACAGCATCATTAAAACTTAAACCTAAAAAATCCATAACAATTAATGCACTAATATTATTGAATATGAAGTAGTTGGGTAACGAGGTAAGATAAAACAGCTTAAAGGTATCAGTGAACTACTCGAGAGAAGTGCACCATTAAATTTTTGCCCTCATGCGTACTTCGCTCTTACATATGCTCAATTGGTGACATGCTCAATTGGTGACATGCTCAATTGGTGACATGCTCAATTGGTGACATGCTCAATTGGTGACATGCTCAATTGGTGACATGCTCAATTGGTGACATGCTCAATTGGTGACATGCTCAATTGGTGACATACATAAAAGAAAGTTGGTTTCTTCATTCTAATTTCTCTCTGGCTTTTCCTAACTCGCTCCTGATATAATTTCGAGTCTTTGGTTATAGAGGTGATCCCATGAAATTATAGTTTAGTTATCAAATTCATTGTTTAAAAACTGAGACAGCAATTTCAACGAAAAATGAAAATGTGATGTACAGCAAAATGTTGCACTCATATCTAGAGTTTTGAAAGTTGGTGCAGCTCCTCTTGAAGCTGCAATTACTTCCTTACACCCACCACTAAAATGTTCGTCCACTACTGACTAAAAAAAGAAACTCGAGCGTTCAAAAACAAGAGGCAAGATGTGCGTACCTTCAACGTAGGATCCTCACTGAAGGCTTTCTGCAAATGGAGCGTGTTGAGCAGGTGCAGAGGATGCACGTTGCTCATGCAATCCTTGACGACGCTCATAACCTGCTCAGGAAGGCGTTCATAAATATCTCCCATTCAGGGGCTTCAACATACATGTTGATGTAAGATGGCATGATGAAATTTAACCTCATGACGATGGTTCAATTTTTTTTTTGCTCGAACCTGTTAATTGTGTATAGCTCATGCATTCCCTTTAACTTCATCCTAAATGTTGCCTTGCCCTCTTTGGAAGGCCTTTTTTAACACGGACACCATTATAACGGATAACTTTTTAATTTCAGATAAGGCGAAATGGGCCAAGAGCTCACTGACTTGCAGTTTTCTCTGCATAACAGGGCTGCTCAGGTCACTCGTTTTGGCAAAATTGTGACCATTCAACACGTTGACTAAGATTGTGCGGGTCGTAAAGATGATTCGATAAGGTTGTAAAAAAACAGAATGGGAAAAATCGATTTACCTGCTGAAATAAATTCCCTTCTTTTGGAAGAAACGTACAAAATTTAAGTGCACAAGAATATTATCCTCCTACAATAAAATTCTTTCAAAAAGATGTCGCGAAATGTTATTCATTTACATGGCTGCGTAAATGAGCAATTTACTTGGTGGTACACATTTGTCCCACTCCATAGTCAATGTGTCAAGGATTTTTTACTATTAATATCCGCATATATGCTATGCCATAAGGTAAAATTATACATGAAATGTCAATCAATCCCCCCAATAACTTTCAGGGTATTCACATTTTTCTGAAAAATTTCTGAATAAATCCTTTGAGACGTCAAGTTTTGAACAGTTTAGTCATGAAATACAGACCTCATCACTGACTCTTTGCATTATCTTGCACTATATCCTGCTCACTCGGTAGTTGAAGTAAAAAAAAATTAGACCCATCAAAGGCCTGCCAAATAGTAAACATCAGATGCATTGGATAACCACATCAAATAATTAAAAATATCACTTTCAACACTTCGTCAAGGTCCTGATTCATGATTAAATGAATATTCTAGGTAAGGTCTCAATCCACAATCAAATGAATATTCTAAGTAAGGTCTCAATCCACAATCTAATGAATATTCCTGGCATCTATGCACTACCAGTGGAATCTGCACGAAAGATAAGAACATTGTTGACATCATAAATTCTATGGAAACTTGCCTTGAGCACGCCCTTGTAAGGCCCGATAATGGCGACAGTGCCTCCCTGCACGGTTACAGAGCAGTCGGTAAGCTGCTCCAGCGCCACCAGCGTGGTGCAGTCTCGGCCCAGCAGTCTGTTGCGACGCTTTATGAAGATTTCCTTATCGCGGCACATTCCCTTGATCTGGAAAATTAATCCAATTAGTATTGGAACTATATTAAAACATTGACTGTGATGGGTTAAACTGAAGTTCAGCATCCAACTCAAATTTAAAGTCAAAAGTTGCTAAAAAAATTTTTATAATAGCAAACATTAACTGGGTAAAATAAATGCCATTAATTGAAGAAGGTTGTTGAAAAATTTTCAAACAACCCACCGCTGGGTCATACTGCAATGAATGTGTTAAAAATCTTTTGGTAATGCACAATGCTCAAAGACAAACTTCAAACTACAAAGAAAATAATGGAATGCCACATATGCCTTTAAAATTAGTTTAGGAAGTATGAAAAAATCTCTAATACATGTAATGTATAGACTAGAATTTATGCACAGATGATTTACAATGATCAGAGTAATCCTGGTGCAACTAAACATGACAGTCTACAGTGAACCTGGTCCTACCTTCCCAAAGCTGCATCAGGCACACAAATTCATCAACAAAACAGTTGATATTTTCCAAGGATAGGCATTAGGAAGGGATATGTGTGAAAGAAAAAGTAGAAGTACAAAAAAGTAATCATTCCCACCTTCATAATTTCTGACGTAATGCCTTCGTCAAACACTCTGACTGCTTTTTCAATGCTGACGTGTCGGCTGATGAGCTTGATGACATCTCGGGCCAGCATGATAGCATAAGGATCCCAGGTCTCCTTTGTTGTTGTCACTGTAATTTGGCCTTTTGGACAATCCAAAAGAACTTTAATGTTTTGTTCCTGCAGAAACAAAAAAGCACTGAATTAACATCAAGAAACACAGCATTAAATCAATTTTCAATAATCATTTAAGTACAAAGAAAAATTGTTTAATTCAATGAAATTCTTGAGACCTGTAGAGGTACAATTATCTTATTCTATGTATTGTTGATAAAAAAACAGCTGTAGTTTCAAGTGAAATGTAATATATAAGTCTCTTCTTCAACATTCTTAACATGTTAACTGCCATGGGTTAAGTTAAAGTTCAATATTCAACTACATTCAACAATTGTGGTAAGCAATTTTGAAAATAGCAAACATTATGTGGAATGGGCCTTCATTTAGCTTTGATTAAGTATTTATAAAAATTTAGTTTGTGACTACAGATCGGTCTGCAGCATCATGAAAATTCCTTTCGTGTACCACCGGTGGTAACCCTAGTGGTTACCATGAGAAGTGAAAGAGAGAAGTTCTAGTCCAGAAAGTTGAGCACAACTCAAGAACTATTTGTGTCACTGAATAAAAAATTCATCTCATTAAAATTAGTTCTCTTCCAGGCAAGCTAGCCTTATGAATAATAACATACAAAAAATTTCTGTTTACAGGGCAGCTAACATACATCTAGATGGAGGTGAAAATCCACAGGGAAAGACCTGAAAACTTGAATTATGTAGCTTCTAAAGATGTTCACTATTAAAATTAGAACACACTTAACTGATAAGAACTGGAATCAAGATGCACAGCCTGCTCTCAAAGAGTCCTAAAAGAGAACTAAGTGATGCTGTGAAATGGCAACTTTATAGGATTGAAATTGACATTTAAACAATATGTGTTGCCTCTGCAGCACACCTCCATTAACATTTCAAAGAATCAAGTGTACATTATGCACAACTGACAGCCAGCAGTGATTAAATGGTAAACTGGACAGTATTGAAAATGCCTTATTTTTCTTTGGTCTTCATTCCTCTCATTTTACAAACAGATAATAAAATCATTCATTTTACACATGATTGCTTAAAGAAATACAATCAAATTATACAAATAATAGCGTACAAATGATTCAACAGTAAAAATTGAACATGTTAGTCTTGGCTCTCAAATTATCAAAAATGCAATCCAGTAAGATTCATTGTAAATTCTACCCATATTGGATAGAAATTAGCACTCTGTCAATTTTGGATGAGCTCATGTATACCAAGAGATATAAAGATTACAATACCAAGGGAACTTGAAAAAAACATACAGAGATGCCATTGACATTTCCAAAAATTCTTACCAAGACAAAGGAACTTGTTTGATACCTATCAGCTCATAGAAATTTAATTTTTCAATTTCCTTTCCCAAATTTTTAAATATATAATTGTCTATTGAGTCGGTCAGATTAAATGATTGACTTACTTTGACATTGATCAAACCACTTAAATAAAAACCTCACAACACTAGATAACAAAGTTCTGACAGACAAGATAAATATATAAACAAACATCAGAGTAAACCACTTATCTAATTTGATTTGATCAATTGTATGGACAAAATATTGTTCTCAAACATTAAAAAGGAGAAGTGATACTGTGCAAACCAATTCAAGTTCATTTGCTATATTAGGCATTCAAGAATAATAATTCATGAATTTATCAGTCAGCAGAGTTCCAGAGTGTGACAAAAGCACAAGTTGGCACTAATGAGTCTATTTTCAAGTCCTTCCTCGACCTGGTATAGCTACACCTTGAGGTCCACCACTGATGAACTCATATTTGACTTGATATACTGAAAATCTCTACTTAAAAATGAATTTTAATGCTCTCACAAGTCACACCATAAATTAAAAAAAATCTGAACCTTTCTTTTCTGAGGTTCAAATATAATAAACTATTTCTGCTGTATATAAATTACTGATTAACTCTATGTTTAATTTAACACTTTTCATATTTCATTCTTGTTTCTCAAAACTTATTCAGGTAAGCAAAATTATCTGAAGAGAGAAATGGTTAATGTAGGAGTTTCTAACAGAGTAAAGAAACTACCTCACTTACCTTCATAATTTTTTCCAAAATGGGTAGAGATTTCTTCAGGTAATGTTCCCGGTATTCAGGAAAATTCACACTGAATGAAGTCATCTCCACAAGTGAATGCCGCATGTCTCCTTTGTTGAATTTTGGGACTGGCATGTTCCAGGCATTAGTAACTCCTTCACTGCCTCCAGCATCTTCACCTTCACTGTCTGATACATTTTCTGGTCCTTTACTCTTCTGCTTCTTGTTTCCACCCATTATTGATCTTATATGAATTCTCTATGTATTAGCAGATAAGGAAACTATACTTAATCACCTGTTTGGTTATTTGAAAATGAAAATTAAACATATTAATTCATGACAAATTAAACGTGCTTATACATGACAGTTTATTAAAGCAATCCAAAATGTGGTTCAATTGTACTTATCCATGCACTCAATAAAGCAAGCACCACAACAGCTAGGTATTGTACCTTGAATACAAAGCAAGTCATCATTATAGCAAGGAGCATCACATACATTACCATTGATGTCTTTCACATCATTGCTTTAAAGTGATCTAAATGAACTAACCACGCAGAATAATACAGCCACATCTACAGACTTCGTAGTCCCCAGATGGCCAGATCACATCAATCAATCGACACAACCACACAAATTGAAGGCTAAAGCAGACATATACTCAACAATGACTAGTTACAGCACCATTACATGTGTTCACCATAAAAGCTTTGAACGAGAAAAACCATGAATATTCGAATTGCTTTCAAACAAAGAAAGAAGTATTTTCATGCCCAGAAATTATTTCTTTAAACTAATCAAAGTCACAAGAATGTAAGAACGTATTTGTAATTTTGTCTCATTCAATTTTTTAATGTTGTACAAAATATTTTCCTACATTGCTGTTTTTTGCTGTTGTTCAATACCAGAGAAGTAAAATTATTTAAATGATGCTATTGATGACTTTAAACCTGCTTTGCAATGTGTGTGTAGAGACTTAGAGTGTTGCATTTATAATTGCTGCCAGGGCTTTGACATTCAAGTAACCAACCATATACAGTATCCATAACTCATTGAATGTTTATAGCACCAACACTAATTTGTGTCATTACACTATTGAAGGTTGAGAGGTATAGGTGTGCTGAAGCGTTCTTACTTACTTTTACTCTGATTCAACAAGTTCCCCAAATGTAGTTTTTCACCTCTTTCATTCATAACTAACCGATGTCTCAAGAAGATATCCCGCAAAACATGCAGTTGTTATTGGTGTTCTCTAGATGGATAGCAAGTTATTGACCCCTTAAGGGATGAATTTATTTGCATAATTATATTCAATTTGAAATTAATTCTTTTATAAAGTATACAATGTTGCAAACTGTAAACTGAGCAAAAAATGTAATTTGGAGTCATAATAAATGAGTATGGTGCTAACAAATTTGGTTATGTGCATCAACCTAAATGTATACATCTAATCAATAATGGTGGTTTCAATGATTGACAGTTTATAATAAGAACACATAGTAATACATAATACTGCACTATTGTCTAAACTTCCTAAACGTTCCACTTTACAATTTTCACTTACATAGCTGCTGAGCTTGTTATCAGTTTCCATGGCTATTTTTCTGTTATTTAGCACAATAGACAAAGTGAATTATACTACCACTACTGCAACACAAGCACAACCAGCACGCATGTGAATGCAGTCATGCACTGCTCAAGGAGCACTGCTAGTTTTCAGGTACACAACCTGCAACCAGTGTCTGCGGGTGTGTAGGCTGCCAGACGCACAATAAAGCAACTGGGGCAAATATTTTTGTTTGTGTCTCATAATGCACAGTTTAGTGCAAGTAAATACAACCAAATGCAATTTCAATTCCTCAAATAAAAGTCTGGATAAACATATATGGGCAATGCAAAAGGGATACATAACCAACAGACAAATATATTTGGTTTAAGCCATGATGGGGTTAAGTAGACAATTTGAAACACGTTGTGAACCATATTTATAGATTTGCATTCCTAATTTAGAGTAAGTTCCATGTCAATGATCGTTCCTCATTGTCAAACAGATGGCATTTAAATTGAATAATACCGCTAGTATTAGATAGCTACTGCAAGTGTGAACTTTGTTACACACTTGCAGCCTTACCCAGTACATATCAACACTTAACATAACAATATGTATGCTCTCGTGATTATATACAGCAGATCAAAAGTTCCACTCAGCAAACTAACTCAAAAAACTGAAATTATCTGATAGGCATCAAAATTGTGAAAACAAAGAGGATAAGTGCACTGCATTCTAAGCTTGGGAGGCATCATTTTTGTTCACATATATTTTGACACCATACTTGACAATTTATCCTGCTAGAGAAATTAAAGATGCTAAAAATCTTAGCAGTGTACAACAACCAAACCTATATTGAGAATGTTCATAATTTCATTCACACTATCACAAGAGAAAACCTCTTAAGCCTCTTATTAAACCTCTTAAAATGTCTCCAATTACATAAATATGGGGTAAATGTGAAGGAGAGGACAATAATCGATTTTCCACTTTTCGCTGCCTAAACGTAGTTAATTAGATTGAAATAAACAATTTTTTCTCTATGCACTTTCGGGGCAAATGAGTATTTATTGAGTTATAGCGGTAAATTAGTTACCGCAACTCTAGTGTTGTAAGCGGGAAGTAATTCATCGAGCGCGTCGGATGGCAACACTACAATGTACTCTCCCTTCCGACAAGCTCGAATGATGGAGCGCATTCCCGCCATCTAAGACGAAAGTTAACATACTGCTATTAAGGGTACCATCCGAGGCCAAATTGGGCCCCCGCGGCACCCCTGACTCAAATTTTTTTTTTGTCAAAAAAGGATCCTTATGGTATGGGTTATTGCACCATGAAATATTATGACGCTACAGACACCAGAACTCCCCTCCCAAGGGGGATCCAAAAGAGGGCCAAAATCATAAAAAAATTTGTATGTTTCTCTTTTGTCAAAAAAGGATTCTTAGGGTATTTGTTATTGTGCCATGAAATATTATGGCGCTACGGACATCAGAACCCCCCCAGGGAGGTCCAATAGGGGGCCGAAATCATAAAAAATTGAGTATGTTTCTTTTTTGTGTCGGAAAAAGATCCATTCAAATCGTAACTACTCATCGAATTTTGATGCTAGAACAAAACCAAGGACAGTTTTAGAATCCTTGGAACATTTCTAAC